>SRLM01002332.1:79435-165746 GCA_015708895.1 Populus ilicifolia | reverse complement strand
ATATATATATATATAAACAAGATAAGATTAGTCTTCGTTGGGGAAAACGTGCAGATTTTCTTAAGGATCTGTCCATTGAATGACTCAGCAATTATGGAGTCGAGATTACTATACATGAGCTGCCAATATCATTGGAGTGCATAATTCGTGCTGAGCTCAAAAAATAATTATCAATACTTATTTTAATATAAACATTAAGAAAAGAGAGAAACAAAAACAAAAATAATTCTTAAAACCATGTAAAAATATTCTTATTATTACATATATGATTATTTTTTTATCATTTTTTAAAAGAAAATTTATAGAGTAAGAGCACTCTAAGATTTTCCTTGTGGAGAAGTTTCTATGCACACTATTTGTTTCAATGTAAGTTTTCTTTTTTGATATTATATTTTAAATTAAAAAAAAAGTGTTCTTGTTCTTCAAAATTGATGCTTGTAGATTCAAGTGGAGGTTCGTAAAAATTTTATTTTTTTATTTAAATTGTTGATATAACAAAAAAAAATTTTAAAATTGTTTTAATATATTTTTTTAAAAAAAAAACTTTAAAAAACCACCACTTATCACAATTTCAGACAGGCGGGCAATAACGTGGAAAGCAATAGTGTTAATATGAGTATAAATAAAGGCAACTCCTCGCATTCAGTGTTTCAAAGAACTCCCCTTCTCATTTTGTGCGCCTTTTCAACTCAGTACCACACAAGAAGTCTCGTTGGTAGTTTTCTTTGTAACGAGTTTTAGAAAGAACTGTAGTTAATTTAGGCTCGAGGAAGCTCTTCTGATCTTTCAGCAATGGAAGGTGCAGATGATATTTATAGAGCATGTAGTTTACAACGAGGTGGCTCCTCTTTATGGACAAACAATGTTTCAGATGCATTCTCAAAATCTTCAAGAGATGAAGATGATGAAGAAGCTCTAAAATGGGCTGCTATTGAGAGACTACCTACTTTCAATCGTTTACAAAAAGGTTTGTTGGCTACATCAAAAGGTGCCAATGAAATCTACGTTCAAAATCTTGGGATTCAGGAAAGAAAGGGATTGCTCGAGAGGTTGATCGATGCTTCTGAAGAAGATAATGAGAAGTTCTTGAAAAAACTCAAGAGCCGCATTGAAAGGTAAGCTTTTGGCTGTACATATGTTTTCCAAAGTCAAAAGCACCATTAGTTACAGAAGGGCATGGGAACCCCGTTTTGGCTTCATAATGTTATTGATATATTACCAGTAATAATTTTTTTACTGTTTCTTGATATTTTAGAGTTGGAATTGATCTCCCCACAATTGAAGTTCGATTCGAGCATCTAAATATTAAAGCAGAAGCTCATGAAGGAAGCAGAGCATTGCCATCGATGATTAACTTCTGTGTTGATTTTGCAGAGGTAGGCTTCTGCAGAAGTTGGTCATATGTTAAGTTTCAATTAAATCATTCTTGTATCTCACATTTTTCTTTCAACTTTGAAGGGTTTCTTCAACTATCTTCACATCATTCCGAGTAAAAAGAAACAAGTTTCCATCCTTGAGGATGTTAGTGGAATCATCAAACCATCAAGGTGAGACGAGCTAGAATTGAAAACGATATTGTATAGAGTTTATTAGTTCTAAATTTATAATTTTTCTCATTATTCACTCTGACATGCTGGCTGCAGAATGACATTACTTTTGGGTCCTCCAAGTTCTGGAAAGACAACTCTTTTGTTGGCTTTGGCCGGAAAGCTTGATCCTAATCTGAAGGTGGTGATTAATGATTTTTTTTTATTTACATCTTTCGTAGGTGAATGTTTTCCCTTGTGTCTCTTCGTCATCCTCTCATTTTTTGGGGATAATTTTTCTTATGCAGTTCTCCGGTAGGGTGACATACAACGGTCATGGGATGAATGAGTTTGTACCCCAGAGATCAGCTGCCTATATAAGTCAATATGATACCCATTTAGGAGAAATGACTGTAAGGGAAACTTTGGCCTTTGCTGCAAGATGCCAAGGGGTTGGACATCGTTATGGTTAGTTTAATAACTAATTTTCCTTCCATTCTTTTGATATCAACTTCATAATATGCCATGGAGATTGATACCCTTGTCTTTGTATGGCGACTAATCATTTGAGTTCCTCGCAATCTGCAGAGATGTTAGCAGAGTTATCAAGAAGAGAGAAAGAGGCAAGCATCAAGCCTGATCCTGATATTGATGTCTTCATGAAGGTGAGAGAAGCTATCATAATGAGTAATAGTTAAGTATGGTGTAAAGTACCAAAAAAATACTCTCTTCCGAGAAAAACGAGCCTCACGCCACTATTGAAATGGTTTTGCTAGGAATCTTGAGACTAAACCATGAATATGGCATTTTTTTTAGTCAAGTGCCATTGCAGCACTGTAAGAAAATTGCCATTGACAGTAAGTTGTGTTTCAAGGCAATTGATTTTGGTTTTCTGTGTCTTCTGTGGTGTAGGCTATAGCAACAGAAGGTCAGAAGACAAGTGTGATGACAGATTATATTATAAAGGTAATAGCACAATGCACCTCGGTTCAATAGACATTCTGCAAGTTAATACAAACCATTTCAAAGCATTAATGCCTTCTTTTAATAAATTCACAGATTTTAGGACTAGAAGTCTGTGCAGATATTATAGTAGGAAGTGAAATGGTAAGGGGGATCTCTGGAGGACAAAGGAAGCGTGTTACAACTGGTAAGAAGCATCTTTAATCCTTTTTCAATTCCAAAATATCATTTTGATTTCCATTAGCCATCTCATCAATTTAAGTTATTGAAACTCTCCAATGATCAAATTGTAGGTGAGATGCTGGTTGGGCCAGCAAAGGCTTTGTTTATGGACGAGATTTCAACTGGTTTGGACAGCTCAACAACTTTCCAGATCGTGAATTCCTTGAAACATACCATTCACATTCTCAATGGAACTGCTGTCATTTCACTCCTCCAGCCAGCACCAGAGACATACGATCTCTTTGATGACATTATTCTCCTATCTGATGGCCAGATAGTGTACCAGGGTCCCCGCGAACATGTGCTTCAATTCTTTGAATCTATGGGCTTCAAGTGTCCCGAAAGAAAAGGAGTGGCTGATTTCTTGCAAGAAGTAAGAAACGAAACGGTGGTCTTGTGCGTCCCGTTTATTATGCCAGTACATAAATGGATATTACTTCAGCGTTGCATTTAGTTGAGGAGGATGTCATTAACAGATGATGAAAAATAACTCATTGCAGATAACATCAAGGAAAGATCAGCAGCAGTATTGGATGCATAAAGATAAACCTTACAGTTTTGTCACGGTTAAGGAATTTGCTGAAGCTTTTCAGTCTTTCCACGTCGGATGTAGAATTGGAGATGCGCTTTCAACTCCATTTGAAAAGTCCCAGAGTCATCCGGCTGCGTTGAAAACTAGAAAGTATGGCGTTGGAAAAATGGAGCTGCTTAAGGCTTGCTTCTCAAGAGAATGGCTTCTCATGAAAAGGAACTCATTTGTCTACTTCTTCAAGCTCGCTCAAGTGAGTTCTGTCTGCTGACTTTCTTCTGGTTTTTTCTTCAAAAAGCTTGTCCGTTCGATTGTGATTTTTTTTATTTTTTGTTCTCACTTTTTCTTCCTATACCAGCTTACAATGATGTCAATAATTGCGATGACACTCTTTTTTCGGACTGAAATGCACAAGAACTCGGTATCTGAGGGAGGAGTTTATTCGGGTGCCTTGTTCTACTCCTTGGCTTTGATGATGTTTATCGGTATGCCAGAGATTTCCATGACCATAGGAAGCCTTCCTGTGTTTTACAAGCAAAGGGACCTCCTATTCTATCCTTCATGGGCATTTTCTCTTCCCTCATGGATCCTTAGAATTCCTGTCACACTCATACAGACCACTATTTGGGTGGCCCTCACATATTATGTAATTGGATATGATCCTAATGTTGGAAGGTAACACAAGTTATAAACAGAAGGAAAAAAATCTAGACACATTTTCTAATAACTTATAAAGAAATTTATTCTGTTTCAGCTGATGCAAACTGCTGTATCTTTTCTGCAGGTTGTTCAAACAGTATCTTCTGCTTGTTGCTGTGAGCCAGATGGCTTCTGCATTATTCCGTTTTATTGGTGGACTAGGAAGAAGCATGATTGTTGCTAACACCTTTGGGTCATTTGCACTGCTCGTACTATTCGCATTGGGTGGCTTTGTCTTGTCTCATGGTATGGTAACTTACTTTGGTTGTCTTGGAGTTTAATCTATTTATCAACATTAGTCCTTCTAATTATAATGTGCTAAATATTTCCTGTTCAATGCCACAGGTGAGATAAAGAAATGGTGGATATGGGGTTACTGGATTTCACCATTGATGTATGGACAGAATGCAATTTTAGTTAATGAGTTCCTTGGGAAGAGCTGGAGTCATGTAAATCACTGGACTAGCCATTTCTATATTCATGAATTAATATCTGAACAATCAACTGATAATGTACTTTTATTCTGAAGGTTCTCCCAAACTCAGTCGAACCACTGGGAATCGAAGTTCTGAAATCGCGTGGATTCGTTACGGATGCATATTGGTATTGGATAGGAGTAGGTACATTGGGGGGATTCACAATACTATTCAACGTTTGCTACACTCTGGCTCTTGCTTTCCTGAACCGTGGGTACCTTTACCCTATCCAGTTCATTGTTTCTTTTCAAGTATATACTAAGTGAGGCTAATGTTTTTATGTACTGAAAATAATATTGTGCAGCATTTCGGAAGTCTCAGGCTGTTATATCCAAGGATTCTGAAAGCATCAAACCAGGAGTAACTGGAGGAGCTATTCAATTATCGAAACATGGAAGTAGGCACCAAAATGATACAGGTAATAACTGAACTAATATGTGTTCACTGGTAAGGAAATTTGTTCAATGTTTTCTTGCTGCTAATTGAATTTTAACAACAACCAGAGATCATCTCTGAGGCTAACAATCAGAAGCAAAAAGGAATGATTCTACCGTTTGAACCTTTTTCCATCACCTTTGATGAGATCAAGTACTCGGTTGACATGCCACAAGTAAGATTAGTTCGGTAACACACAGACAAATTGATTTTTGGAAATACTGTCCTGAAGTAAGTCTAATCTTATTTCCAATCTGCACTTTGCAGGAAATGAGAAATCAGGGCATTCTTGAAGATAAATTGGAGCTTTTGAAGGGAGTGAGCGGTGCTTTTAGGCCAGGTGTTCTAACAGCCCTAATGGGTGTCAGCGGTGCTGGTAAAACCACTCTGATGGATGTTCTGGCTGGTAGGAAAACTGGTGGATATATTGAAGGAAACATCACAATTTCTGGCCATCCCAAGAAACAAGAAACTTTTGCTAGAATTTCAGGGTATTGCGAGCAAAATGACATCCATTCTCCACACGTTACAGTTTTTGAATCCCTGCTCTACTCAGGCTGGCTTCGTCTACCTCCTGAAGTGGATGCTGAAACCAGAAATGTAGGCTTTTCATTACTCATATCTGTGCTAGGCTTCTATGTTTCATGTTTCTGCTAAAGAGATTTTGTGGTCATTAGTTTGAGATAACATCAGCTCCATGGACTAGAATTTAGATATCCATTACACCAAACCTTGAAAAGCTGTGTTAATTTCTTCGATCAAAATTGCTTTGCAGATGTTCATCGAGGAAGTCATGGAGCTTGTGGAACTGAATCCATTGAGGCAAGCATTAGTTGGACTGCCTGGTGTAAGTGGCCTGTCTACTGAGCAAAGGAAGCGGCTGACCATTGCAGTTGAGCTGGTGGCGAACCCTTCTATTATATTTATGGACGAGCCTACTTCAGGTTTGGATGCAAGAGCTGCAGCAATTGTTATGAGAACGGTTAGGAACACTGTGGACACAGGAAGAACAGTTGTGTGCACCATCCATCAGCCAAGCATCGACATATTTGAATCTTTTGATGAGGTTAGAAATGCTAGCAGGACATTAGAGTTGCTCCTTTGTTGTCAGTTCTTCTCCACATAACAGTGACACACTTGACATTGCAGCTATTTCTAATGAAGCGCGGAGGACAAGAGATATATGTTGGGCCATTGGGTCGACATTCTAGCCAGTTGATCAAGTATTTTGAGGTGTGAGATGATGGTTTACGAAATAATACAAGCGCTACACACACACACACACACTTGAATCTTCATCCATATTACCTTCTTGCTAATTTACGCAAATTTCTTTGTCTAGGGAATTGAGGGAGTTGATAAGATTAGAGATGGTTATAACCCAGCAACTTGGATGTTAGATGTTACCTCTTTAGGACATGAAGCAGCATTGGGGATAGATTTTGCTTCTATATATAAAAATTCAGAGCTATACAGGTAAATTCACTTCTTAGCTCCTTCGCTACCACGTAAAACAGAAAATCATACATTACCATATCAATGTCTTTGACTCTTAAATTAGCAATTAAATTTCTCTGATGTGTGGCCGTATCTTTCAGGAGAAACAAAGCACGTATTCAGGAATTAAGCACCCCTGCTCCTGGTTCAAAGGACCTCTTCTTTCCTACACAGTACTCGCAGTCGTTTTTGGTCCAATGCTTGGCTTGTTTATGGAAGCAACATTGGTCATATTGGCGTAATCCTTCCTATACTGCCGTAAGACTTCTCTTTACAACCGCCATAGCCTTGATTTTTGGTTCAATGTTCTGGAACCTCGGCTCGAAAACGTAAGTTACATCTTCATTCCAACTAAGCTTCATTCCTGAACATTTGCTACAGGGCTACTTAGAACGATACAAAAGTCCAGACTCTTCCAAGTATGTTTGCCTTCTAAATTAGTTCTTGTCTTAAATTACAGGAAAAAGAAACAAGATCTTTTTAATGCCATGGGTTCCATGTATGCTGCAATTATCTTCCTCGGAATCCAAAATTCATCCTCTGTGCAGCCAGTTGTGGCTGTTGAAAGGACTGTATTCTACAGGGAGAAAGCTGCTGGAATGTATTCATCCATGCCCTATGCCTTGGCACAGGTACAAACTTTCCCACAGCACAAATACGAACTTCGATTTTATGAAGTCTAAACAGAGAGTAAGTTTCTTTCCATTTTTTGTTACAGATCCTGATTGAGCTTCCATATATTTTCACCCAATCTGTGGTATATGGTCTAATAGTCTATGCCATGATTGGATTTGAATGGACTGCTGCTAAGTTCTTTTGGTATCTGTTCTTCATGTTCTTCACACTGTTATACTTCACCTTCTATGGCATGATGACTGTTGCTGCAACCCCAAACCAACACGTTGCATCCATAGTTTCCTCCGCATTCTATTCAGTGTGGAATCTCTTTTCAGGATTTATAATCCCAAGACCTGTAAGTGATTTCTACTCACAACTTCTCCTTGCTGCATTCTAGCAGCACGAGGACTAATTTTTCTTCATCTATATGTCTTCTTTGGCTCTAAACAGCGGATTCCTGTATGGTGGAGATGGTATGCTTGGATATGTCCAGTTTCATGGACTTTGTATGGATTAATTTCTTCACAGTATGGAGATATAAAGGAAAATCTTGATACAGAGGAAACAGTTGAAGATTTTGTCAGGAACTATTTCGGTTTCAAACATGAACTTTTAGGAGTTGCCGCAGCAGCAGTTTTTGGATTTGCCACAGTATTTGGACTTACCTTTATCATGTCCATTAAGTTTTTCAATTTCCAGAGGCGATAAGATATCTGCAAAATTATTTCTAGTTCAGCTATCAAAAGTTCCCTGTATAGTTTTTTGTACTATAGGGTATTATCCCCATTATAATCAGATAAGAATTTAAGAGAATAAACATGTCCAGCTACCACCTGCACACACACATGTATGTATATACATATACACACCAATACTTGATAAAAGTGAAGATCTTCAAATCATTTTGAGAGTGTTAATTCAGAATTCCATTCTCAATCTGATTTTTTGTAGGTAGGCTAAGTTAAATGTTGTTGCAGAACCATCTGACTAAACACAGCTATGTTCTGAATGGTAATGATCTATAAAAGGAAAATCATTTTTAATATTGGTTAATTTACAATAGAGAATCACATAGAAAATCTGGTTAAATTAAATAAATTAAAAAAAAAAACAGAAACTGAAAAATAGAATTACAGATCATCTCAAGCCAGTGGTGCTTTTAAGTTGTAACAACAGGACATGTCTAATATCCTGTAGTAGGATGTTTCAATCATGTGTCTATCTATCTAAAGTACTTTCGAATGACACAAACTCAAGCTTGAGTATGGCAATGACAAGTCATCAGGGCAGATGAATCTTGTTGCTGCTTACGAAACAAAGCATGGAATGAATTAATGTTGTGATGTGTCTTGAACAAATAGAAGTTGTCTGATTCTTTTGGTGCACCTACTTGTATCTTAGTAGCTCACCTTTTGATGATCAGTCACATGACCACCACATATGTGACTTGGTTTGAAAACTCCTTTGTTTAGCTAAGTTTCTCTACTTCTTCCTATAAATAGAATGCAATGAGTTATTTTGCAGAGGTAGCAGAGCATCCATATATATATATATATTAGAGAGAACTTTTCGATGATGCCGTCAAGTTGTTCTCAGCCAAGAATAAAAGATAACTAAAATTGATTAAATTCCATAAAAAATTGATTAAATAGAGGGGGAAAACAGAATTACTACAGCTCCACCAAGCTTCGACCGACGAATTAAATCACTAACTACTACTAGATCCAACCAGATCCAAACCAAATTGAAGTAAATGCCAAGACGAAAGCCCATAAGCCCACCAATCCCTTATGGAAAACCACTGGAGCTGCAGAACCTGAGGATGTCGAATTAGCAGCAATGCTACCAGATGGTGGCGGCGGCAAAGGGTGAACAAGGATAGTAACCTTCATGCCATTGAAACATTGCCCATTCCCACAAATGAAGTAGTATCTCTTGGCCTTGTTAAGAGGTATGAAATCTTTGCCACTAGTCCAGTTGCCTAGGGCTCCTTCTGTTGTACAGTTGTCATACCCAGTCTGGTTCACTTCGAAGACATTGTACTGTGTCTTTTGGTACCTAAAAGCTACATTAACAAAAAGAAAGTGCACACTTCAGCTATAAATGAGAACTGGGTCTTCATCTTCTAGCCAAACTTAAATGGATCCAGTATAAACACACACTTGACGCGTATATAGAGTCAAGGAGAGAAGGGAGGGGGGGCTTACAGATAAGGTCACCGACATAGAAGGTTTGGTTGTTTGCCCAGAGAGTGTAGTTGATACTAGGGTTCCAGCCTTTGTTAGCACCGACGATGTGGTCAGTAGCGGTGGTGGCAGTGGCAGTGAAGAGGATGAAGAAGCAGAAGAAGATGAGCTGAGCTGAGCTGGACACCATTGTGCAGTCCCTTGTCATTGTTGCCGTTGCTTTCTTGCTTTCTCTTTTTAAGAAAGAAGATTAAAAGAGGGTGAGGATGATGGAGCCCACTTTTTTTACAATAATTGAACAGGGCATTCCTCCCTCATGAGGTCTAAGAAAATCTTGCTCAGGCTTTAAAATTTTGATTTAAAAAAAAAATTATTTTTATATTTTTAAATTATTTTAATACATCAATATCAAAAATAATTTTTTAAAAATAAAAAATAATATATTAAAAAAAAACCTTAATAAAAAATAACCACCACTATATTTTAAAACATCCAAATAAAAAAAAGGGCAATAGCTGGTTTTAAAAATAACTATACAGCACAAGAACAGGCATCTAATGCTAATAAGTTATGTTCTTAAATTTATAGCTACCGAAGGAGGACCGTTGTAAATAGAACAACACTCACTCGGAAGATTCACACTTTGTTTAACCTACCCGGCCATACATGAGTGTTTTGGCAAGTTAGCGCATGTAAAAAATAATAATTAGAAATTTCTCATAATTAAAGGAGTTGATGAATACCAATTGATATTCATGACTCCTGTTTTACGGATGGTACAAGTAATTCTTTAAATTGCATTTGTTTTTGTATTTTAAAATATCTTTAAAAAATTAAATTTTTTTACTTTAAATTAATATTTTTTAGTGTTATTATATTATTTTAATGATGTATTGATATTAAAATATTTTTTAAAAATAAAAAAATATTGTTTTAACATATTTTTAAATAAAAAATGCTTTAAATAATAATCATTATTACACCTTATAATACACGGAGTAGACATTCAATGTGTGGTATGACCTCGTTTCATTCCGTGTGCCTGTATTTACTGCCTATAATCTGTTCTGTTTCTGGATTCGATTGATTTAGCTTTCCAATCATTCGGGTTTAATGTCTGGTCATTTGAGATTAGCCTGAACAACCAGGATTACTAGCCGTTCAAGCCTGGCTCGAAGGACAGGTCTCTTGCCGTTTGGGCCATGCGAGAACGGCTAGGACAATTTTGTACTCTTGAGCTAAAACAGTACTGCTTCGGTCTGAATTTTTTGAACCGTCTAATCAAGAAAGATCTGAACTTTTGATTTCATGAAGAGGCCGCTTCGGCCATACATGCGGTAACGCGAGAATTGGATGCCAGAGATGGGGGGGTGTGAAAGCAAACTGCTGGGGAAGCTTAAACTGAAGCAGAAAACTTTCGGTTTTTTTTTTAACCTGATCAAAACTATCTTACCACTCATCATAATCCTTCATTCCTTTTTTCTGCATCCTTTCCTACTACCGAATTCACCTTCATTTTCCCTCTCCCAATCAAGATAGTGCCTGAATATATTATCATAAAAGAGACAAACCATTGAGAAAACATTCACCCCCCTTAAGAATAGAGTGGTAGATGGTCCTTTTATTTGCGAGAGGGGAGAGAGCAAAAAAAAGAGAAAAAATGAAGCTTCATTTAATACCATCCTGAAGGCCAATCCTGGAATCGACAGACAAATACATCATTTGATTTTATAAAAAATATACATCATTTGATCGCTGTCTTGACCGCTAATATTAAGCGACACGTTGAACAAAAATCATCAACAAGATTTGGCTACTACTTGTGTTTCATGCACTCATCGAGTGATCGGATACACTTTATGCAAGTTGCACAGTCAATAATCTTTACCCATCACGAATAAAACTCGAGGGAAGTCTTTAAAACTACTCAAATGCCAAGACATGAAAAGGGTTGATGTACGGTTAACTCCGTCTCATCAGCCCAATAGCCTTTACAGTATATAAACAACCACCTCTATAGGTATTTTCTTGCAAGAGCCCGAACTTTGGTGTCAAAATGCGAAGATGTAATGCGGGAACCAGGCAAGTATAGGGGGTTGAGAAGAATCTGCAACAACCAACATTTTAGATTTTATCAAAACAAAGGAAAAAAATAAACAGCATTTAGCATTTCAGTCACAGATGAATAACAAGCACGTGATTCTCAACTGGCTACCCTGATAAAAGAAATAAAAAAAATCCCAATCGAACACTCTCTCCATGGGAGAAAAAACCATGAGCCCATACAGTACCACTATCTCCATGCTCACTTTAGCCAATACGAGACCATTGGCTCTACAAACACTAGTTGCATTCATTTGTATCTACCAAACTATCAGCTCTGCTGCTACTTGTTGGGAGATCTGCACTATTTATCATGCATTGGTCTAAAGGCCTCCATCGGCCTACACATGAGATTTTTACATTATGAGTGAACACCACCTGTGACACAAGCATCTAAGCTGTTGGGTTATAAGTCTATCATTGTATATCAGCCACTCACTCTCTTATTCTTAATTAAGGTGCGAATTTTTCAATAACTCACAAGTGCATATATTTCAACAGATGTTGTAGCATTCGAGGTACAAAAGTCACAGCAAATTGGGACAAGCATGACCAAGAATGAAAAATGCAGGAAAGATGTCAAATCAAATCTAAATTCCAACAAGATCAGGACTGCAGATTCTCTCATAAAATTGGAATAAAATGGGTTTGAGGTGCTTTTAGTAGACAGCGGTATCTTCTGGATCTTGTCTTCTATGATTGTGAAATGCGCAAACTGCCTAGCTTTGTTTGTTAGTGGTTACTATCTCATAATACCATGAAACTTTGGCACAAACAGCTAAATAAGTATAATTTCTGAGCATATAGAAATATCCATAATCTTAACACAAAATAAAGACTTGAACAAATCAGCATCCATGCTGAACAGCATGTTTACCAATGAGAACATGTTGCATGTTAAAGTTCCAAACAGTACAAGCAAGAAGTGGTTTACCTTTATATACAGCTCATGAACCTCCTGGAAAAAGCTCTTGATTCCATCATCATTGCGAGAGTCATGAAGTAGCATAAATCTTGTATGTAAGATAAGTCAAGGATAATATACACCAAAAGATAAGGCCACATACAATAACATAAACCACCTGTTGTTGCTATAGCATATAAAATCACATATACAAAGGATATGACCAGCTGTAACATAAACTGACACCACCATATCATTAAACCTGTCAATTGCCTTCAAATACCTGCGAAAAGGATGCATTCAACAAAATTCTTATGGGGCGCCATAAGTAATAAAAACCAGAGAGAGAGAGAGAGAGAGGTCATTGTAGAAATGCATTGATTGATTCAGATATATTTGCACGTTAGAAATTACATGGCGCTGGTGGTCCATGCAAGATCCTGAACAATATCCAAAGCTGCATGCAATATAAATTGATGCATCTGTGCAGCATCTTCCCTCTGTCATCAAGTAATGGACCGAGTGTTAATCACAAGTAGCTTGTGAGGACATCAAAATACAACCACAGAACAAAGCAAAATAATAAAAAGATGACAAGAATGGCATCCTTAGAAAAGCTAACAACTTCACCATGAAATAATGTAAGAATAGATGCACTCCAACACGTATCACAAATTTGATATTAACGGTGCATGCAGCACTAGCCTTTTCTTTTTCTTTTTCTTTCATTTCTGTCCTAGATGCTTCTATATGAAATTGAGAGGTCCATTTTATGACATAAATGGATCCTAGAACCTTTCCATAAGATCGTAAGAACAAAATTGTGCAAAATACTGTAATATTTCTTCAAGTAGATCACTAATATCTCAATCAATGACGTCAAAGGTCTGATGAAAAAACTATTCCAAATCCCAGCGCCATTAGCTTTGAAGCAAAGGCTGTACCAAAAGAACTTTTGGATGTTCTCTCTTATGCAGCCCAATAATCCTAATGCCCTTACTTCTATGTTTGGAAATTTGATATACAAACATAGAAAGGGACTTCACATAAAAAACAGCAACATTGGAAATATTAAAGAGATAACGAAACACAACAAAAACAAAACATAATTTCTATATCGTGGCACATTGGAAATAATAATTCAAGCTAATAAAATCAATCACATACATTTCATTTCGCAGAATTTGAGTTTCCAATCAATCAAGCAATGAATAGATAAATAGAAAAGATAAAAGAAGAAAAGATGTTCGTACTTTAGTAGCAGATCCAACTTCAGCTTCATATATAGGGATATCATTCCTGCTCACAATTATAAAACAAGCTGTGGTTGCCATCCTCAATTATCCTATCAATCACAAGCTCAAAATTCAATAACAACAAGTACATAATAACGCACCATTTAGTAACCAAGAAAAACAAAAAATGATCGTAACCCAGTATACAAATCACTTTCGATAACTGTTAATTCAGCTCATATTTTCCAAAGACCAAAAAAGATTCAAGATCTAGAAAATTTTCAATATTTCTATTTCCTTTTCAATCTCCACAGCTTTCTTGAAACCAAACAGAAAAGAAGAATTTTGTAGAAATGATTCGAAAAAAACACCAAGAAATGAGTCTAAAATCAGACGGAAAGATCATACAAGAGAGTGGAATGAACCAAAAGCATACCTTCACTCGGGAAGTCTTGGCACCATGAAAGAAAAGAGCTTTCCTTTTCTCAAGTCTATTTTATGTTTTCGTTTCCTGATATTGAACGTGGGCCAAGCCCAAAAATTCTTTATGTATATGACTCGGCCCAAATCTAAGAACTTGGCAAGCAGGAGCCTAACACTTAATAGTCAAAACAGCTAGGAGAGGAAACCTGGAGAGAGAGAGTTTGCTGAGGAAGTTAGCAAGTGAAGAAAATGGGAAGCGAGGCAAAAAGCAATGGTATTGCCAACAGTGAAGGATTCAAGTCAAGAGTAGATCGTTACTTGCATAGTGGAGACACAAAGCATGTCATGGCTGGCATGGTCATCATCACTCTTGTCTTTGGTGTCCCTTGGTTCCTCATGAACAGAGGTTGGTTTTCTTTTATTTTGATTCTCTACCATATATCTATCTATGCCTTTAAATCGATTGTGTTGCCTTGATATCTGTTTTGGATTGGTGGGTCAATGATGAAAAGGAAATGGGAAGTGAGAGGAAGTGAAAATTAGAATATTTTTACAGTTTTCTTTACTGGAACGTTGCTATATTGATGCTGCTTCGTGTTAATTTTTTGTTTGCTAAATGGAAAGTGCAAGGAAAGGGAAGGGAAGGGAGGCTATTTTCAAAATTTTAGATTTTTTGTTTTTTTTTTATTGATTGGGAAGATGATCTACGGTTGAGTTACAGAGAAGTATTGCTTTGTGTTCAAAAGTTAGTTATTCAAAGTGCTGCAGCTGTTGGATTTGATTTGTTTGGTTCCTAAGAGAATGTTTTCG
This sequence comes from Populus ilicifolia, assembly GCA_015708895.1. Lineage (NCBI taxonomy): Eukaryota > Viridiplantae > Streptophyta > Magnoliopsida > Malpighiales > Salicaceae > Populus > Populus ilicifolia. Next base: position 151,120 of record SRLM01002332.1, on the reverse strand, counting down.
AACAGGAAAATTTTTCGACTTTCCTGCTTCTTTCTCTTTGTGCTAAAGTTTATATTTATGGGTTTGTTATTCTCTTCTCTTTCTTAGTCTCGTCCGTAGGAAACAAAAAAACTGGTTCATCAAAGGTATTCTATTTCTAAAAGAAATAATAAATAATTTTTCAAAATCAAAAAGAAATTCAATTCTATTATTTGGATTTAGAGAAGTATATGAATTAAATGAAACTAAAAACGAAAAAGATTCACCAATCAAATTAGAAGCTATGATTTAAGTTGGCTGTAATTATGTTTGGACTGACGGGATTGACTCAAATTGTTGGAGCAGAAGTGTTGTTGCTGAATTAAGTTGGGATCCTTGAGTATGCGTTCTTAACTAGGGTTTTATGATGTCAAAAGAATTACTTAATCAGAGAAGGGGGCAAATGTCAGGAGGACAAGTGGGACTTCTATGGTAAGATGGCATAGTTATCTTGTCATTACTATTGATATCAGCCCTTTTTGGTCCCTTTTGGGTATGAGGAGAGGTGGTCACTGTAAATTTCAATCCTGTTGCAATGTTTGGTCCAGATTGTGAGATAGATTAAAGCTTTATGGATCTAAGGTCTTATACATGAAATTAATAATACTTCTTGTTCTGGTTACTTGAGGGAGTAGTCCTTGTCATCTAGATTTTTTCCATCTTCTTTCTTTGTTCATTTTCATTAATTAGGCTCATGGAGTGTCCTGAGTTCCTTAGTTAGAGATATCTTCCTTAGTTTTAGGAACTTGATTTTTGTAGATGTGTTCTTTCTGCATTTCTTTAGTCCTTTTTTTCTTCTGCAGACATGAACATTGTCCATGCATGATCTCCTTTCGACCACATCATGGACATTAATGCTGGCTTGGATAGCCTTATTTTGAACTAGTTTCCACCAACCAACTAGATCATCTCCAGAAATCATCTTAGCATTTTATTCACTCCTTGAAATTTTCATGTTTTTCTCGTCATAACTACTTTTTCTTATTTATTTCAAGTTCAAGAGAAAATCAAACTTCTGCTGTAGGTTCGAGTGAGCACACCAGTGATACTTTCAACTATGTTGTACCAAATGAGATCCTTTTCATATTTCAAACTGGATCAAAGAGGATGGATACTTGGAGTTCAAAGAGTAATATGCTATAATTTAAGCAAGAAAGGACTAAAATGCTACAGTATGCTAGATGAGCTGCAGTTTGCCTTCCTTGATCGGAAGTATACCAAGTAGGGCTTTTCCATCTTTTCTTTTGAGGTGATTGTTGAGAGTAATCTCAAAGGATGTAACTTAGGGCCTATTTGTTTTTACATTCCAAAAGCACTTTCAAAAAAAAATATATATTTTTTTCTTTGCTTCAATTTTTTTTTGTGTGTTTTCATGTCATTTTGAAGTGTTAATGTTAAAAATAAAAAACAAATATTATTTTAATGTATTTTTGAGCGAAAAACACTTTGAAAAGTAACTGCTATCACACTCTTGAACACCTCCATAAACCTTCATGGTGTTGAACTATGCAAATACCCTCTCATAGTAAAAAAAATAAAAATGCTTTATTTGATACCAGATCAATCCAGGTTCCTATTCTGGCATTGATGCAAATGCCTGCAGTTAGTGCCACTATTCCAGGGCACCTCCATACAAGCAGCAATTGGCTGCATGTATAGATACTATGCTGATTAGGGATCATTGAAAGATAAGTTAAACCTGAAATTAGTAGTAAAATGAATGCAGTGGGATTCCTTGTGGTGCTGATTGCTGAGGTTTGTGCTGTGCTCATCTTGTGAATTTATGACTTTTTCATAAAGGCACTTTTAGACTATTGTCGTGGTTATTTTTTTCTGCTTGAAATGAAAGGCTAATTGTCTAATGTTAGTCCATCAGGATTTTCCGTTTGAGAAGTGGGTGTCATATTTGCACGTCAGTTTATCAATTTCATTGTTGTTTTGCCCGCAAAAATATCAGCTGCTATTAACTATGACAATCTCTTCTCCCATAGGAACAAAGCACTCGTCTCATCAAGATTACATGGAAAAGGCTGATAAAGCAAGGCGTGACAGACTTTCTTCAGGTTCTGCTGCTCCATGATTATTGCGTGTGATCAGTTTGACAGTGGAAAGGGTTTTGGTGATTCACTTTTCATCTGCCTGCTTCGGCCATGGCTAAGCTTCACGTTGAGGAGTGGGTCTGTATTTCATTTTGTAGGATGCGATGTGCAAATGTTTATGGGATGAAAACTTGAAATTTTTCTGAGTTGGCACATCCAAATAGAAGTGCTACTTGGATTCTTTGTTGGCTTATCTCCAAAAGGATACCGGTAAGCTGGGTGGAAATAAGTTGCATCTACAGATATGGCGACTCTTACCAATCTCGAATTTGTTTTGTCAATTCTGAGGGACAACTAGGGATGCTGTGGAATGATCTAACAGTTCCATGTTCTTTTTCATTTTACTTGCAAGAGGGGATGAATAAAAGATCGAATCATCTCGAATACTGCTTCAAAGAAGTTAACAGTTCTAAAATGGAGTAAGAGGACTTTCGCTTTGATCTTCTAGTTTAAACAGATAATGACATAATCATTATAAAAGAAAAGAGGTGGTATGGTGATTGTCAATCCGGTAAATTCCTCATCTTTTCAATGTGAAATGCAGTTGAGTGTTGATAACAGTTTAGCAACACCATGAACTTCAGATGAATTATGTAGGCTAAGTTGACAGGTTTTAGGAAAAATACTAGTTTTTTTAGCTTTTCTATACTGCGGATTAGATTGTTGTTAATCTTATAAAACGCTAGGAAGTCGAAAGTTCAATGAACGGCGGATGAAGAATTTTTAAAACGAAGCGACTCATACTAATGTTTTTAAAGAAGAAAAAAATATTTGAAACTCAAATAATTGATCTAATTGGATCTGTTAAATCAAGTTAATCTAATAATATAATTAAAAAATAATAATAAATGATAAATTAAAAAATCTGAGATAACTTGTTATTTTTAAAATTAATGAAAAATCATATAAAACAAAAAAATCTTATCTTTAAATAAATTAAATGTTAAAAGATAAAACCAAGAAAATTTAATCTTAAAAAAAAACAAATAATTTAATACTTGACACTAAGTTTGCATGTTAAATATTTTTTATATAACCTTAAAAAATATTAAAATAAATAAAAATGATCATATCAAGCAAATTATTTAATCTAATTAAAATATTCTTTTAAAATAAGGTAAATCTAATAAAGAAAAATATATAAAAAGTTATGAGATAATCCATGTTATCATCAAAAGCTATGAAAAATCCTATAAAGAAAAAAAATTACAAAATTTAATATTTAATTAAATCAAATATCAAATAATAAAATTAAAAAAAATATAAACTTAAAAAAATTAAGAAAAATTCAAGTGATTCTTTTAAATTTAGATTAATCCCTCAAATTTACAATCTTTAAAATTTTAGATTTAAAATTAATTAAGAAGCTTAATTTAAAGTTGAAGGGTAAAATAAAAAATTATCAAGATTTAAAAAAAAAAAGGAATAAAATCTAATACGTAAATATAATGGAAGATGAGATTGGATTAAAAAAATTTCAAAAACTATCTAAAATAAAAATAAATAGCAATAAAAAAATAAAACTAAATTTGAAATGAAAAAAAAATAAAAGATAAAATTAAAAAATAATTTATTAAACAAATTCAAACAAAAAAATAAAAATCATATTTTACAAGAAAAAAAACTTGGACGATTATCATGAAATGTTGCAAAGACAAGCACGGAAATCAAGAACAAAAAAAGAAAAAAACAACATAAACCACCACACATGTTCAAAAACAACGGAACGGCACACTCGCTGGGGCATTCCCAGAACATGCAAGTAGCTTTTTTATTATTATTTGTTTATTAAGAAAATTACTAAATCACCCATGCAACCACCCGATAAATACAAATAAACCAATATAAAAATACCAACATGCCCTTAACACAAACCCTAAACTTTTAAATTCCAAAGGCAAAAAAATAGTTACATTGTGCGTGTCAAAAAGGAAATTCCAAAAAAGCCCCTGACCATATTTAATTATATTTTTTTTACTATTATAGATAACCACATAATTTAATTCTGTAAAAAGATTAAGATACCACTAAACAAATAACAAATGAACCTTGCAAAAATGCCATTCCACCCCTATAAGACAGCCCTGAGTGGTTTTTCAAAAACTAGAACATAATTCTACTATTCTACAAGTACCAATGTATGGTAGTTTTCCCAAAGGGTTACCACATGACATACAGTAAGATTGTTATAATCTGCCACCGAGATAAAGATGAACTGTTGAAAATGAAGGTCCAATATCTGCCTTCTCCATGACTACTTGTGTCGATTTCCATTTGATATACGAGTAAACATGAATATATTATCTGAAGCAAATAACAGGGAATCAACTTTCGATTTTCTATTCAGCATTTCAACCATTAAGTAATAAATAATAGTAGCAGCGATGGAAATACATACATTTCTTCATTTCCAATTGCATTTTCCAAACAGTCTATAGCTGCATAAGCCTTCTGTACTTGAAGAACCGTATGAACGCACAAAATATGACGATTCCAGTTACTCCAGTGATTAGGAGGACCCACTTAAATGCACCAGCATCATCAAACAACGGTATGGCAAAGTTCATGCCAAAGATACCTGCCACCACTCCAAAAATGGCGACAACAAATGTTGCTGTTGTGAGCAGAAGCTCAAATTGGATCAGTTGATTTCGGACATTATCCTGCAACCAAATACATCCCTTACTTTAAAAACTAGCGTCCACTTAATCAGCTCCAACAAAATTGAAAGAATTAAATGAATAGTTCCCAGAGAACATAATGCAAGATCTTTGTATCCTAGTTGACCATCCAAAAGGATCGGTCATCTAATTCAACTTCAGAAATCAGTATCATGGATAACCTGAACCTGCAATGTTATCCAATAAGAACAAGACACGATAAGGATCCAGAACTGACGGCTACTTATTTCTTTTTGTGCATCAACATCAAGAAGTTGACAACTGTGCATTATCACTTAATGCTATGAAAATGATCCTGCTTGAAATATTCTAATTACCAAAGGTCCTAAAATGTTGGTCCCTAACAACTGAGATAAAACAAAACACAATTAAATATTAAGAAGACTTGGGTTGGGGGAGGAGGAATATGTACCAGCTGAATGTTGATGAAATCCTCCGTGTCATCGATGTACTCCTTCAACTGAAAGAAGTGAACGTAAATGAATGAGGTTTAACATCCAGTGCAAGAAAAATGAAATGGAAACGAACATAATGGTTGCTGTTAGTACTGATGTCAACTTGTTCAGAGTGCTATCAATGACGACAAAGTACGCTTCCAGCAACATCTCCAGCTCTTCTATATTCTCAGTAGCACTTTCAGTACTCTTCATACTCTCATGTCGGCTCCTTGCAATGCTCAGGCTTTTCTCAAGTTTTTGTGAATCAGGAGGTGATGAAACAGGAGAAACCGGAGCAGAAATAGATGTCCCACCATCATTTGATCTAAATCCCATCAAAGATTGATCACCATAGAATGATGATTCCATCCGACATTTCTTTTCAGTGAGAAACATTTCAGCCATATCTCCATCATCATCCATGAGCTGCTCAATCTCATCCCTTACCTAGATACAGGAGAATAAGAATAGGGGAAAAGATAACCAAGTTTTATTTGCAATAAGGGAAAAGCAAGAGACACTGGATTATACCTTCTGAACCCTCCGAGTCAAAGCAACAAGTCTGCTTTTTAACCGCCGTACACGTTCCAAGTTCAATGTACTGATCTTTGATGTCAGTTCATCTAGTAATGGGTATGCTTCAATTTCTAATTCTGCTGCCTTCAGAAAATTGCAATTTAAAAAAGATTACTAACTTGCTCAAACTAACAGAATCTTGTCACAGAAACTGCAATAAGACAGACTACGTGATGCCTTAATACAGCAGAAGGCATTAGTAGACTCACAGAAGGTAAGAGGACTGAATTTAGTATGAAACCCAAAAAAAAAGAAAAAAGATAGCTCTAGATGGACATAAATGGAAACAAGACAGAAGTAGCCATCCGCAAATACCTCTCTAGGTCATTATGAGACATGGTATCCTTTTCTAATATATAAACAGCTCACTTGTCTCTTTCGCAAAGACAATCTGAGTTTCATTTTTAATGAAGAAAGAAAAATTGGTATAACCATCAAAAAGATAAAACCAGCAAGGCATACATGATGTGATACATGCAAATTGCAGAGGATCATGCAGAGCGTGGGTTGTTGCTTTTCTAGAATGTTTTACTAGTTTAAGTTTATCTGATCTTGTAAACCCCGCTACTTAACATTTACCCTCTCTGGAAATGAGTTGATACCATCACTAGAACACTAAAGTAAAAAGAATAAAGAAGCCAATAAGAAGACTGTTGGCTCAAATGTGATGACTTCCTGAACACAATTTAAGTTATATACAGAAGGATGAAATCTTGATTTCATTAAGAGTTCTTAACCTTTGTTGAGTTGAGAAAGAGATCTTGAGATTTTTCCCTATGCCTTTAAAATAATTGTTTCCTTTAAAGCTAATTATGGAGAAATGGACTGAACCCCGATAACTTGCAACAGATTGGAAATAAGCACTTGATCCAAAAGAAAAATCTGTGAGATCACTGATCTAAAGAATAAAATGAGGATTCATTTACTCAGTCAGCACAGATTGTCAATTATGCAAATAATAGTAATGCCTTTGGTTAAGCAAATGTTCGTAGCAATAACCATGTGAGAAATTCATCATGGATAGATGCACTGTGTATGCATATGTGCACAATGCACTGCCAATCTCATATTTAACAAGAGAAGAAAAATTAAGAGGAAAACATTTAGCCAGATATTTTATAGGAGATTTTCTCAAATGTTAGTTAACAGCGTGGAACACAGTAAAATGAATAAAGTTTGCCTGAATAACAAGCCAAATTGTGTGCAGAACATACAGAGAGATACACATCCACGTAAATGATCCACGAGTTTGTAGCTGAGAAAGATGTCAACTAGGAAATTACTGTCAGAAGGATTAGAAAATACACCCATGTATTTCTGTTCCAAGATGTGAAGATATCACAAGATTGATAGATACATATCTACACACAGCCAGACCTCACTTGAACTGCTCTAATTAATCTAGAACGCACATCTACATCATTCAAGTGTCAAGAAGGACACGAAAACAGCTATATGGAAACACAAGATGAATTTATTAGTATTTATCAACTACTACGATATTGCATGCTACATCATCTAATTCATTAAAATTATGGTTGGAAAGTTCACTAGGATTAGGAAAAACAAGAAAATTAGGAATGCACAGCTTTAATAATACATCTACAACAAACCATTCTTAATTTCTCTTGAATAACACCATTCACTCAAAACAAGCATGTTACAGATTTAAAGTTCTTTTTACACACCTGAGAATCAAGGAATGTACATGCAGATTCCAGAGCAACTTCGAGAGCCCTAAACTCAAAGGGCAAATAATCAGGGGATGTATTCCCAAATACACTGTCAAAATTCCTACCTCTCCTTCGATTCAATTCAGCACCTTCTGACTGCCATACATCACCTACCCCTCGTGTTGTCAATCGTCTTTGTAGCTCCACTACATACTGCAACACGTAGCTGTCAAGGGAATTTAGGAGCAGAACCTCATCAGCCGTAATAATACACCGAATCTGCTCTAAGTTTGCAACTATAGCCTTCTCTCTACCAAGGATTGTTGAGGGGTAAACAAAAAGAGGATCAAGCAGGCGTAAATCACGAGCAGGTAGGTCACAACGACGCATCATTGTGAACTTGTCAACCTCAATAATTTGGGAATTTCCTGATGAATCAACACGAATCCATGATCGAAGGCCTTGGCCACGTTTTTTCAAACCCGGAACATCAACACCTTGGAAAGGTTGGCGTCCAGAGGCAGATGGTCTATAAGATGAATCTCTAAGGTTTATAGCTGATGCTGGTTTTGGAGGGAGCAGGTGTTCCTTAAGGTCCGCCATTAATAACAAGCCCTAGATTCTGGTACATTAGGCAAATGAAAGTGTGAGCATACTTATCACTATCCTTCTTTTTTCCAGGATGTAAAAATAAAAGAGAATGTTTATGACACGAGAATGTTTATGACACGAGTTCTCGCCTACAAAGGCCCTTCTATTTGAAGTCATTCCATTAAGAAAGGCAAACTTTTATCATAACATGAGAGTTAAATTCGCATAAATTAAACTAACCAAAGAAAAGAATGTCCATAACATTGAATGCACACTACATATTTAGTCTAGCACAACATCCTTAGCGAAGCACATTCTGCTCCACAATATAATTTCGCCCAGTGCAAGACCAGAGTAAGCCAAACCAGGTACCTATCTCTTGCCATCATTTGCATAAGATTCAAAAATACTTCAGCATATTTTACAGTTTCTAGCTGCACGCAAACCGTCTCATACAAAACGTTATCAGAAATTGTTAACTGAAGAAATATCATTTTCCAAAAACGAGTCTTTCCTTCACATACACTGCGAAGGACCTAGTTCTGTATAAATCTTGAATATTTACAGAATTAGCATCCCCGTTATCGACACACAAAACCACCTCCAACAAACCCTAAATAATACCAAAGAGATATAATAAAACGTACATATGTAATCACAAAGAAGCAGCTTTATGAGAACCCCATTAGCCAAAAACAAGATTTCAATGCAAATCACACAGCTGCAGCTATATATGAAAACAATGGTTACCTCCAACGGAGAAATCAAACAGGAAATTGAATCACAGCCCTTGATTTCTCTGTTGATGTAGAAAGAAAATCCATCAAGACAACAAAAAATGGATTACACGCAACGGGAAAAATAACGAGATTCTAATAATCAGATAAGCTTACTACCTGACAATGATTTGATGGGTTGTTGATTAGAAAGGCTAAAGTGGGTTTTCTTTAAGGCAGAGGCTTGATAGAGAAGGGAATAATCAAGCAGAGAATATTAATGTAATAATTAAGTGGAAAATTTATAATAGTTTAAGAACTTGATTACGTTACAATATTTGGAACTAAAACACGTTCCGATTGATCTTAATTTCAAAGCTTAAAAAATTCCACTGCTACAAACATGATTTGTCTGTGAGTTGGCGGGGTACGGACTCGTGCAGGGCACCATGTATTAGATGCCTAGACGGTGATGGTTGCCCAACTGGATAAATACTTACCAAGTCTTGCAATTGTATCTTCGAATCAACTCATCCTTGGAGACGACTCGTGTATGGGCTTTTCCTGACATCTTACTGTGAGTAAACATGACATTGGCATCCATTAACAGCAAGTGTTAGAAAGACCGTGTCCCTGTATACATAGGGCACAGCTTCATGTTTGGGTGAAATATTATCGACTTGAAAAAAAAAATTATTTTTTTTCCAAATTGTTTGACTGTAATCAATTGGTTATTATCCAAAACAGAAGATAATTTGAACCTATTTTTACTAAATGTACTCCATTTTTATCATGTCTGATGTCTTGGACGGTTTTACAAGTTAATTTGATATCTTGTAGATTCAAAATTTAATTTACTTTTAAGTTTTATGTTAAATTGAGTTGGAAGGTGACATGATGAAGCTATATTAATCTCAAATTATATTAATTAATTCGTGATGTAATTAATAATTTAATTTTGTCAAATTCATCGAGATGCAATTTATGATATAAACCTACCTTAAAGAATCTATAACCACGTTCTATAGTGTTGTGTGGTTAAGCAAGTTCGTGTCGGTAAATTCACAACGTGCTGTTAAAGAGGTTGACATGTTTCTTACTTGTGGATCTATCTACGTGAATGCATTTGCCATGCTAACGAATCTGTCAATACGGTAATCAACACGTGGACTTCATTGATTTTACATCATCAAAGCTACGGACATGGGCATGCCAATGTGCTCTACGCTTATAATGTTAAATCTATTCATTACAATAATAAAATATGTAATTAACGAATTATATGCAAAATAACTTGTATTTTTCTTTTCTTATGATTATTTTATAATCCCTTGAAATCAATATTAATGATGCTTCAAATCTACATCAAAAAATAATACTGACAAGAATCACTCCATGGACAATTTTTTAATCTTCAATGAATTATTTCATGAAATAAATATTAATTCAGGTCAAAATTCAATTTAATATTCAAGTATCCTCATAGATTAGCCCATGAAATACCCTCAACTCGAGTTAAAATCAAGGATTTTTTTAAAAAATAACAACAGATGATTTAGAGATCTGGGCTCATTATCAGGTCAGACCCAGGGCCTGGGAGGCCCAAATAACATTTTCTAAATCCGGTTACATACCTTTATTTATAGTCTGACAACTATGGGCCTATAAGTACTGACTGCTAAGCCCGAGAATTACAAGCCATAAAGAGGTTTTCATAGAAACTCAAAGTTGAGTTCTGAACTCCAAAATAACGCACCCCAGGGGTCTGCCTTTGCCAGGCCCGCACCTCAACTCCAAACCAGAGCCTGCCAATTTAAACACGCAAATATTTCTGTATTTTTCTGAAAGTTAAAATATTACAATGCTCTAAAATGTTGCTTATGATGAATGCCAGCTTATCTAACTCGCTGCTTCTGTTCTGTTTGGTATTGTATTTTAAACGGGGTTAGATAAAATTTAATTTTAAAAAATTATTTTTTATTTTTAAATTATTTTAATACGTTGATATGAAAAATAATTTTTTAAAAACAAAAAAAATATTATTTTAATATATTTAAAAATATATAATTTTAAATTGTACTCTCAAAATACCCTTTAACTTTACCAATAATATAATTATAAGATCCATGAATGACTTGCTCAAGGGTTCATTTACATGATAGATGAATTGACAAAATCAACTCAAGTTTGTAATGTTATTTGCAAGAGGAAACAAAAAAAAACCAATAGTTTTTCCACCAATCTTGACCAGGTCAGGCTCGGCTAGTCACCAAGTTATGCTGAATCGGGTCTAATAACACGTGGTCCTGCTCTTCCATGTATGTTGTTCCTCACTCCCATGAGCGATGGCAATAAGCATTAGCCAAGAAGAAGAAGAAGACAAGCAACAGCCAATAGTGGTGATATATTATTTTTGCTGCCTTCCATCAGGCATATGTAATGGATAGGCTCGGCAACTTTACATGGAAATAAAAAAAGGGGGAAATTAGAAAGAGTCCCCACATCTAATTATGTACAATAGACGCAACCGTTATAATTTTGGCTGCAAGATGGAGGGGGGCTTAATTAAAACTTATCATTTACAGTTTTTTTTATTTTTAGTTTCTTAAATGTAAGGATTAATATGAGACGAGTAGTCGCGAATCCCAGCTCCTTCCCACCCCATCCATTCTTCCCACATATCCCAATCTGGGTCGTTCATTCCTCTCATAGGCTCATCAATTCCTTGATCCGATGGCTCATAAGACCTGTACATCTGTGATGATTCATCTGGTTCTTCCCTCAAATTACTCATCACAATCTGCATTCCATTCCATACACACATAAGGTCACCAGCATGGAAAAATTGCACGTAAAATGCATCCCAGCAGCAGCAACACCATGACAGTGATGGCTCCGGGAGACAGGTTCTAGATATGAAAAGACATCAATGGGCCATCTTCAAAACCAACATGGCCTAAAGAATCATCCAAGAACTTGCAACCTAAACTTTGCTCATGATTACCTCTATGATTTGGGTGGTGTGGTGCTGCGTCCTATCGAAATAATTGGCTTTTTTTTTACCTGACACTATGGATTTGATCGTGGAAGAAATTGCTTATCACTAATCAGTCTTTTCCACGAGAAAAAAATAATAATAATTGCGTTCTACACAAAACAAGAGCGATGACACTTGTATGCACTTGCAAAACAAATCAAATTTAAATTAGGTTTTTGGCTGCATTGAATTTACAATTTTGATTGAATGTTTTTGAAGGGATAATTGAATTCTGACATTTTCGATTGTATATCCTATTCTCAATTATTTAGCAAATGTAGTCATCCTGGATTGAACACTTTCACCTCCTATCCTTTTATTTTCTATGTTTTGAGAATAATATTCAACGTTTACCTAACCCGACATGAAGTCATGAACCCACCAAGAAAAGAAAAGGAAAGCACACAAGGAAAAAAAAATGTAATTTAAGAGAAAAATAAAAATAAACGATGAGGAGATGACAGCATACATCATAGGCTTCATTGATCAGACTAAACTGTACACCACAATTGCTTCCTCTGCATACATCTGGATGATACTGAAACATAACACAAAACAATCAAAAACCAAAATCCCCTTAAGAAACCAACCAAGAACTCAATAAAAAACAATTCAAGAATGGAAACCCACGAAGAAATTCAAGAAAAAGAAACAGAAAATATATTGTACCTGCAGAGCAAGCCGTCTAAAAGCTTTCTTGACCTCAGACTCAGAAGCACCAGGTTGGATCTTAAGAGTCTTGTAAGGGTCCATGACAGAAGAAGAAGATGAATAGGAAGAAGCACAAAAAATCCTGACTCTATCTCTCCCCATATTGTCTCTATTGTTCTTCTTCCTCCTGTTCTTGATTTGAAACCAAGAGCTCGAGGACACAGCCCCCCCATTTCCTCCCATCATCCCAACAGCCGCTGCAATTGCCATTTTCTCAATATCACCCACAGAGACAATCCAAGAATCTCCCTTCAAAACCAAAACGAAAGCTATGGGCAGAGGTCGAATGTTGTTTTGATTTGGGCAAACGCAAATTGTAGTAGTGAATCTTGAAAAGGTTGCTATAAATGACGAATGTTTTGAATGAGGAGAGGGAAGGGTAATAAATAGTTATAACGGGGAAGTTTTGTGTTATTAATAATATTAACAGTACCAGTGGGGTCCTTATCCAAAGGGTCTGTTTTCTTTTGTTTTTGTGGAGTGGAGGAAACGAAGAGGGGAGGAAGGGTGTTTTGTGCTTATCCTGGTCCTTGTCAGATGGGAACATGCCCCTTTTCTTTTTCTATTTATGGTTTATTTAAACTGACATTATTTATTTTTCTTTCCCACGTTTATGTATATTTTTATTATTATTTTTATATGATAATATCAAAAATAATTGTTAAAAAATATATTATTTTAATATATTTTCGAGAAAAAATTATTTTAAAAAATATTAATTATTACATCCTAAAATACCCTTTTAATAATCTGAATTCTTTAAACGTTAGAATCTGAGACCTGATATTACAACTATATTATTTTTTTCACCTTGGATGGTATAAGATTATTCTTAAACCCAATTTTTTTATATTTTTTATTATTTACATTGACTCGCTAAAATCATTAAAAACACTCTTCTTCTTCTTCTTTCCCAAGCCGAAAACAATTTTCAAAAAAGCTAAAGTTGATGAATTCTCTTGAGAGGGGGAGGGGTTCCCAGGAAAGTTTCCTTGTTCAAATCGAAGCAGTCAGGGTTGGCAGGCCATTTAACATTAATTACTTTAATCTAATGCCAAATCAACAATGTAATGTGTTTTATAGATTTGCCAGCTACAACAGAGGAATATTAAATTTTAAATCACATCTCTCTCCATGTGTTTGAATTGATTCCAGATCTGTTTCCCATTAAAACTTATTAATTAGTATATGTTTAAAAATTAAATGATGTATTTGACTCTAATTGCAGATTTATGTGACCTTCAACCTAATTTCTTCAGAGGGCTACAAGATAGCAGCTTCGTAACAACACTGAGGAAAGTTTATTCAATTATTAATTAATTAATTACATGCTTCAGATTGAAGATGATGACTCTGAATCTAATTTTAAAACATATAAGTTGGAGTTCATTCGGTGAATTTTCAATCCTGTGCGGTGTCGGTGGCTTTCATCCTCCGGTGCAGGGACCAGGTAAGAAGTCAGGAACAAATGGAGTGCTGGGACCAAATTGCAGAGCAAAAGGATTTTATCCAAGGTGATTGAATCGTTGTGAATTGGGTTGTCGACACGTGTGCGTCTTTCCTTGTGGTAAGAAAGAAAGACACAACAGATCAGCAAATTGCGGATGGCATTTCTATCATTACCTCGTGGGCTCAAGCTTTTAAACAGACTTAAAAGTTGGATGATGTCATCTATGTTCTCTTTTTCTTGATTCTGATACCGTCATCCTTTCATCCTTTACCGGCTAAAAACAGGGCAAAGGTTTTCGAGATAATGTTTGAAAATACAGGTGAGGGTTTTTTTTCAGATGATTTTTTATATGTGTGTGTGTATATATATAATATGTTTTTAACTTTTTAAATTTTTTATTTTATTTTTTCATGATTTAAAAATATAAAAAATTAATTTAAAAAAAAATTCAAAAATTCCAAAACATGATTTCAACCGTAAAAACAACAGCTCAAAAATAGCCCATTCCATGTCATTATTCATATCGATTTAGCATTACATGAAATTATATTTAAATATGTTTTAAAAATGTATTTTATTTCAAAATATATTTTTTAGTATTTTTTTATAATTTTGATGAAATAATATAGGAAATTTCAATGTATGTTCAAATAAAAAAAATTAAAAAGTATAAAAAAACATAAGCTATCATCCTCCTGAATAAACATTAAAGCCGGGTTCATACGAAGAGAATTGATTAATTTAGATTGATTTGAAATTATATTATTTTAAGATATTTTTTTAAAAAAAATATTATTTTACTTTTTAAAAAAAAAAGGTTTCAATCTAAATTGTAAGTTGATTTCTCAAATCAATTCAAAATTTTCTTATGTAATTTAATTTAAAATTTAATATATACCAAGAATCGACTAGCTATAAATTTATTTAGTTTATCACACTCTCATGAAATAGATTTCAGGTTTGATCATTAACCTGGTTTGGTGGGTTAATCCTGTTGACTCAGATTTTTTTAATTAGTTTTTTCTTCCAAATTCATCCATTTTATAATAATTTGATTGAGAATTAAATTTTATGATTTGTTTTATTTATTTTTTATTAGATTATCCTGATATCATGATACGAGAATAATACTTAACGGATTAACTCGAGTTGTTTTTTGTATCTTTTATTTATTTAATTTATTTAATTTTATCATTCAATACTGGATCGATTGATAATTGAAATTCATTATCTATTTTGATTTACTTTTTAGTATTTTAACCCTAATTAAATTTAGTCACCTTTTTTTTCTTTCTAAGATGTTATAATGGTATTATTACTTGGGTTACGAGTCATTCAACATTGAACTTACTTTTTTTTTTGGGTTGTTTCCATCTTATAACTCGAATTACGGGTTAACCTAATTGACTTATTTTTTCTCTCTTTTCTTAATTGATTTTTTCCTTTTAATTTTATCAATTAATATTGTATTTAATTGAGAATTAGACTTCATGATTTATTTTGGTTTATTTTTTATTAGGTTACAATGGTCTCATGACTCAGTGATAGTACTTAACAGTTAACTTGATTTATTTTTTATGTTATTTTTTAATTAAAATTTTTATATTTTTCATTGTTTAACAATGGGTTCGACGAGAACGATTGAAAATTGAGCTTTATAATTTATTTTGACTTTCTCTTTATAGGTTATCTTAGTTTTAGGACCAGAATTGTAGATTTGATAGGTTAATCAGGGCTAAATTATGTTATTTTTTTTATTTTTTTATATAAGATTATCTCGATTTGATAATTCAGGTCACGAATTTAGTAAATTAACCATGATTATTTTTACATTTTTTTTTAATCTTGTCTTTCAATATTAGGTTGATAAAGGATTGAAACTTGTAATTTGTTTTTATTTGTTTTTTATGAAGATATCCCGATCTTATGACTTGAGTTGCAAGTTTGACATATTAACCCAAGTTGTTTTTAGGTTTTTTTAATTAATTATTTTTCAATTTTATTCTTTAATATTGAGTTGATTGGAAACTAGTCTTAATAATTTATATTGATTTATTTTCTATAGAATTATCATAGTTTTATAATCAAAGTCGTGAATTTGACATGTTAATCCGAGTTGTCCAGAGTTAATCCAATATATTATTATTTTAATATTAAAAAAAAAATATCATCTTGCAATTTTATTTAGTCAAAATTTGTTTTTATAAGTTGCATGAGTTGTCTTTCAACCAGTAAAGCTAAATATGTTGAATTAAATAAACTTTTAAATAATTTAATTTTTTTTATATAAAAAAATATTAGCAACATTTAAATATTTATTTTATGTTCAAGAAAAATTTACCTTGATCCATAGTATATCACGAGCCAATCATCCAATAATATGTAAAAATAATTAATTTAGTGTACATACTTAAAAACTAGTTAAGAATTTTGAATGATTATAACTAAAAATAAAAAAGTTCTTGTTTATGGGTCAATTTCAGGGGTGAAGATATCATAAAATTTTTAGCTGCGCTGCAAATAAATCATATCAAATAATAGCAACTTGATATTTTTTATCCTAATTAGTCCAATAATAAATTATATATATATATACAGTTATACACAGCTTAATTAGTTGATAAATATTATTTTTAACTGAGAAATATTAAAGAAAAACACTTGACATCAAGTTACCTAATAATTACATCAGCCGTACCATACCAGGAGCGAAGAACGGTAATTCTCTCCCCTCTCCACTCAAAATCAACCTCACACTTATTAATTAATTATATGTTTTCAAAATTAAGACGATAAGTTTGAATCTAATTGCATTTTTATGTGATCTTCTACCTAATTTATTTCCCAACACAGACTATTTGCAACACATAAACAATTGCGCACTGACATTGTTCCCTTAATTTCTAATTATGCTGCGATATTCTAAGATTCTATAAAATCTTGATTAACAAGGACATGAAAGATGACCATGCTGGCTCTGGCTCATGTTCATGTCACGTCCACACAAGCAAATGTATGGAGACGTTAATTCTTGCAAGTATAATAATAGTTTTTCTGGCCTCCTTTATCGGATCTGTTCTTATTGTCTTGATTGTCGTTTGGACAAATATTAAGTGTGTGTGTGTATCAGCTTTACCACCAAATTATTTTGATTTTTCAATGAGAACATCTTCTTAAAATCACTCAATAAAAAACGTTTGGTTTTTTTATGAGATAACGTTTTTTTTTATTAAAAGAAACGCTATTTACACGAAAATATTTATAAAATATCTTAAAAAATAGATGAATATTTTAAATTGAGAATTTTTAAAAATTAAAAGTTAAAATTGATACAAAAGGTTATTTAACGGTAAGATTAAGCTTTTATTCGAGACTGTGGTTTAAATATTTCAAGGACAGATAAATTTAAAAGAGAAGAAACCAAAGTGTTAAAAAAAAGAAATAACATGGCCAATCTAAAATCTTGAGAAAAGTTCTTTTAAACCCTCATAATTTTAATTTGCTTTGGATGTTCATTTTCGTTGCATTTTGGTACATGGGTTGGAGAAATGATAGATAAAATCATCTGAAAATGACCAGAAGAGAGGAGTTTGCTGGTTTGGCCTTTTTATCATCATGAGAATTATTTAATAAGTTATATTTAATAAGAAAAATTTGTTATGATGACTTTGTCTCTAATCTTCCATTAGAGAGGAGATATTGCCCTCAGAGATATTTTTCAATTCAGGTTGAATTTTAGTTTTTTGACCCATATTTTGTTTTCATGGTTATTAGGTGATTTAGAAAGGTTTAATGGTGTTTTTTTTTAATTAAAAAATGATTGGAAAATGAACTTTTAGGTCTAAAAACAATCTCTTCTTCTAATTGTAGTTGACTTAATATGATTCCATTGTTGAATAATTGAATTATAAAAAAATTAATATAAAAAATAATTTAAATTTATACATCGATACACTCTACGAGTCAAGTTATAGCACGAAAAAAGATTTTTGCTTTTCTTATTTTTTTTTGTATATATATGAGTGGATAAGAATAAGAATGGGGTTTACATATATGTTATATCCATTAACTCAAGATTTAATCCAATGTTATCCATTAACGAAGGAGGTGGTGTTCAAAATCAAGAAATTTATGGTTTAGTAAATCCACCATGTGGGTTAAATACCAAGTCAAGAGAGCAAAACATGAACATGGACGATGTCCTTGTTGTGACCATTTCTTCTGGGGAATAATAATGTGTTTCATATGTCAATATTATTATTATTTTTATTTTTTTTTGAAGCTTGGAGAATTCTCAACTCAAAGTGGATGGCGAGTTAAATATTTATATTTAATTTTATCACCTGGACTGCGATTACAACAACTCCTGGTAAAGGAATAAGTCAAAAAACGTTAGGGTATAGAAGAAGGGAAAAAGGGTTCATGTTCCAAAGCATGGTTTCAAGGGAAGGGTTAATTAATTATTAGGGTTTGGATCTAAATTTATCATTTGAAAATACCAAAGCCTAACCCCATGGAACCTTCAATGAAGATTTATTTCGATTCCTTCTTAGGGTTTGGGATGCAGACAAGCAAGTTATTCTCATGGAAAGTTTTGGTTATGAACTGACAAAAGAAGAAAGCAGGAATCCAAATCCAATATCTCCTGTTTGGATGCTGTGGCTGTGCTAATTTCTCATATGATGCAAATATCTATGATATTTAAATGACATGAACTGAATAGGAAATACTCATTAAGACAGTCCCATTCACTTGCTAGTGGCACATTCCCTGTTCGCAAAGACAAACTCAAGCAATCAAAAGGATAGTTGTCCAAGTTGCATATATATATATATATATCTTTTAAAAAGAGAAGAAGGAGAAGAACTCAACAATACAGATGAGATACTATTAGAGTAGAGGGACCATCATGCGATCCTATATTAAGAATGACTTGTAATTTTCTTGTTGTTTATCATTTCTTTGACTTACTATCATGATCTTATCATTAATAGAGGCCTGTATCATAGCCTTGCTTTTAGTAGTATGTTTAACCACTCTCCTTGAACTTGTCATAATTTCTCCAATGATGATCATGATCCAGTAAATTACAATTTTTTTTGAAAATTCTTATTTTATTTTTCTGTATTAATTTGTTATCGCCCCTTCTTTCAATGATTACTCGTAATTATATGGAATGAACTCTCATGCATCAACCAATCTTCATCGGATTTAAGGTGGTTAAGAAGTTGAGAGTTTGAAGAGTGTTCAAGTCTTGCAACCTATGATTTAAGGTTTTCATTCTAAAGTATCTTGAAGAAACTTGGCTAGCTGAGACTCTTGATTTGCTTGCAAGAAGTTCCTGAACACTTGAGACTTCCCAGCACTTGCCTGGGGTCTAGGTTTTTTGCCTTCTGATTTGCCATGTTCCGAATTTCTATTGCCATCCTCAGAAGCAACCTAGGCATCCTACAGGTCTCGAAGGTTCCTTGAGCAATAAAAAAAGAACAGAGGGAGAGATGTGAAAAGCAAGGGAGGAAACTTTAACTTGCTTCAAGCAACTTTGAGGCCAAACTTCAACTGGGGAACTAGAATCTTGTTGTCCAGTAAAAAACAAGGTTTTGCTAGGCTTGATGCTGACCCTTTGTAACTGGAGATTGCTTTTGCTTTTAACTATCAAACACCTTGAATGGGTTGTTTCTTCCTTGTCTCTCACATTTTCAGCATCAGCAGCTATGAAAAAGAACAGTGAAAAGAATAGTTGTGAAACAGAAACTAGCGCACCCCTACACAATAGCTGGGCAAGAGTGGAGAGCACAAATTCTGAAACATATCTTTTCCTTTCCTTTTCAAGGTGAAGAAACCACAAAGACAGTACAAACTCTCTTGAAAATGAAAATCTGGAAAGTATCTATACAGAGATCAACTTACAACTGTGCCAGTCCACGTTCTCCATAATTTTTGGTTCATTGGTTTGGATGATTGACCTTGTTAATATTATGTGCTCCATCCTGTGCATGGTACGCTCTTCCTATAAGAAGCTAGAATTCTATAGGAAAAAAAAAAGTGCAGAACTCAAAAAACAAGGTGAAAAAATAAAATCAACGATCATTTTACAATCACAACAATTCAGCTCCTCATAGTTAAAATTGTGGCCCATTGTTCTGCTAACATTTCTCTTCGGTCTCCACCGTCACTTGTCCGTATCACTTGTGTCAACCTTCATTTCTTGATGAGAAGATTGTGGCTGCTGCTCTGCAGAAGGACCAGATTTAACAGGTTTCTTGAATTGCACCAAGATCATGGTCATGTTGTCGCACCCCTCACCACCATTAGTGTCGGGAGCCAAACACCTGTGAAAAACTCTTCCGCATATCGCAGAAAGCTTAGTTTCCTGCATAGATTTGGACAGAAATATAGTAACCAGCATGTGTGCATATGTACAAAATATTAACTAAAGTTTACAGAACTTACAGTGTTTAACTGTTCACGCACATAGTCCACTAGCTGTTGACTTGACATGCAATCCCTATGGCATAAGTGGAATTAGCAAAAACAGAAAATTCCAAGATAAAACAAAATAGGGAGATCCAAATGACTCTCTTCAAGCTCTTCAGGAGTGACCAGTGGATGAAGGAAAAAGGAAAAAGAGACACAACCGAGTCAATGCACCACTTAGTTTCCAGTGTATATGGTGCTAAATGAATGCGCTTCCTCTAACCCCTATGTCAATGGAAAATATCATTCTCTATGCAGAGCTAACACAAAAGCATTGCTTTCAGGTTACATAGCATCTTGGAGTGAGTAGCATACAAATACCAGTTGTGCTCTCTCAATAAAATTGGATTATTTTAGCCAGGAAAAAGAGAAGGTGCACATATGCTTAAATAATAGCAGTCTTCACATCATCTTAAAATTATACCATTGTATCTAAATCTCATTATTATTAAACCAAATTGTCTAATTTCGAACAAAATTTGACACTAAATCCATTGCCATTCCAAAAGATCTTTGAGTTGGAAATTGGAATTTTATTTAAGGTTCTTAATGTGCTTCTTATATGAAATTGTGTCAACTAATGAATGCAACTTTAAAAAGATACTTCCAAGTCACATTTCCTTGTTTTTGAGACTAGAATTCGCAGTATCATGTATATAAGTTCAAATAAGATATCCATAGAGAATCTAAATTACATTTCATAAAGAAAGGAGAAATGGTGTTACCATACACACGCACTCTTTTAAGAAAGAAAGAAACTCACTCACCAAATCCCGTCACAAGCAAGAACAAGAAACTCATCATCATCACAGAGCTCAACCTATTCATGTGCAATGAAAAATTATACAAGAAATCAATGAAAAAAATTGCATAATAGTAACATGAACCAATCTAGTATTCTTAGCCTACAGGTACAAAATTCATCAATGGATAATCTATTTGGGGGGNGGGGGGGGGGGGCACAAGTGCGTGCTCTCAGAAAAAACAAGAGAGAAAAAGGCCAAGGAGAAGGAAGATCGGCAGCAACACTACTCACAGTCCTTATGTCTGGATTAGCAGTTACAATTTGCTGCTCAGCAGGCAGTTTTTTGTTCTGCTTCAACTCTGCATCTCCTGCAACAAAGAAATTGACAGCATAAGAAGTAATTGGCATTGAACAGGTAAATTTCCCCTTTGAAGCCTCCTTGTCTTGAAATCATGAGCGGAAAAAAATTCATGTACCGATTGCCCTAGACAGGTTTAAAGTTCCGTTAACACGTCCAACTACAATAAAGCCACCAGCATTCACAATCCTTTCTCTCTCAGCCACAAGGTCCGGCTTGTGATCTTGAGACATATCATATGCCTGCAATAAAGGACTTGCATAAGACACTTCACGTGTAAAATCTTGCAAAATATATGCTAATCATTCATTATAGAAGCATAATTCCACAAAAAGACTCATTCACTTATTGTCTTGCCAAATGATACATGGACCTGGGTACAACATTAGGACGTATCTGCTAATATTGTTTGGGTACAGTTCTAAATTCATCAAGTCGCTTGGGAAAAATAAAGTGCTACAGGGGAAAGCTACAGTTCCTGTTTGTGAGTGGATGGTAGCAGGGTTCATAGCTTTTTAGACAACTAACACTCTTCCTCACAACTAGTTTAAAGAAGAGGGTTGAAAACATCTTGGTCTTTCCCATTCTTCATTTAATAGCTGTACAGGTGAGACTGTCAGCACCAAGAGAAGGAAGCTTGACAATACAGATATTCCATGGCAACTTCATTCTTCTCCTATCAAGAGCTGACTATATAGTCAAGGGTGATGACGGTGCCATTCCATCAATTTATGGCACTTCATTAATAGCACCATCATTAACAGTTGCCAAATGGATTGTGGTATTGACCGCTGTGGAGTGCTGTTATTAACTGATGGAATGCCATCATCACCACCGCTTAGTCAACTGCTTTGGATTTATAAGATAATTTCACACTTAAAGAGTTAAATCTGTGCAGTGCTACTTCTTGTGAATGGAATTACAATAATCACAAATGACAAACCTGGTCATGACTGACAATGAAAGATCCGTGACATGTTACAACTTGCAACTTGAAAAAACTTTGTTACATAACAAAATAAGCCTTTAGAGAAACAAGGATTTCTAAAGAGTGAATCATCCCAGACAAAGAAAACTGTCCTACTAGACAATGATCATCAAATTAACAGTCATTGACTTGACACGCATAAATTTCATCACATTAACATTCCTTCACTCTTCAAAGAAAAAACAACAAGAATCAAACAGCATGAATCTGTGCCTTTTTTTCTCTTTAAAGAAAGAGCCTTTCTTCAAATTATCCTCTCCCCCCTGTTCAATTCCTTTTTCCAACTCATATTAGAAATCCAAAGAAGCTGGGTCCTGGAAGCTTTCTTTTATTAAGAAAAAAAGAAGAAAAAATAGTGATGCCATTCAAAAGGGTGTAGAAACTGTTTTCCATTTTTGGGAGGATGAAAAGATACAAAGGTCCCTTTCAATAAGGTGAAAAGACAGGCTTTTTTTTTCCAAAAAGAGAGAACAGCAGAAAGCTATGCGCTCCATTGATGCGCAATGACAATGAATTTTAAAAATCATAGCAGTCCATAACTATATATAAAATACAAAATGTGTCCGGAACATTTTTATTCAACCAAAACACCCTTAAACCTTAAATAATGAAAGACCAAGTATATAAACCTTTTTAAACAGCAGATTACTTTGCTATGATGCAAATAATGCATTTGGCAAAATGAACAATAATCAATGCAATTATACATGATCAAAGACAAAATGACAAGAATTAACCAACCCTACAAGCACATGTTAGTTTCATCCAAGCTATGGAAATTTTAGCTCTCCTCTTCATTTATCTGAGCAAATATATTCCTTTTTCCATGTGATCTCTCAATCACAATCACCAAGTCTTTCATAGATTCTATTCATGTATACAGGGGTGCACTTTTGTTTCCACGATTAATACACACAGCCCATAACAGGGAAGAAGCATCCATGCATAATTTACTGAACACCAAGATCATTTCAATTCATGGATTGGAAATAAATAAGAAACCATCAATTCCTTTTACCAAAGACAGGGTGAAAAAACAAGCTGAAAGCTTGTCAAAAAAGAGGGAACAGGAATACCTGACCCTTCCTGGATATAACACAACGAGAATCACCAGCATTTGCAACAAAAAGTTGGTTGTTTCGAATAATTGCAACACATGCAGTGCTTCCAGAAGTCGGTCCATGAAAGCTAGAATGAGGCCCCTGATATTTGCAAAATAAGATTTACTTTTCCTATACGTATGTAATTAAAATTTCATTAACATAATATTCCAAAACTAGTAACATTAACAACAGCAAATGATTAATGAAACAACATGAACACCTGTGCTAAATTTAGTTAATTATATAACTAAATTATCGAACTAGATTGTCATTCAAGAAGCAAATGTTCTATATCATACTAAAATCACAAGAGCAACTTTCCATATCAGAATGGCTAAACAAAGAAAACCACCATAAAAAAACAAAGAAAAGGCTAGTTTAATTTGGAATAAATGGCCAATGAGCTCTTGGCTCAATCAGCACCCATTTCCCCCCTTCTCCCCGGGGGTCTTAGACTTGAGTATTTCTTTTGTAGGAAAAGAAAATTTGAATAAGCTAAAGACAACAAGAAGAAACTGCACTAAGCATTTTAGAACGCTCAGTTGTCTTAAGACTCTAAGCCTTCAACTCCATAGAAACTATGAAACTCATGCCTAAATAAGCTCTCTGAACCAAAATGTGAGCTAAAACTCACCAAAACAAATATCCTTCCAACGGGAATCAAGAAATTCCCAAACAGCAAAAACCCCTGCTGTTTCTTATACACTCCTGTTTTAATGTGACTGTGCCAGTGAACTTCCAAAATAGCAAGGAAGCCTTATTGTGCCATTAGCAGCAAACAATTGAGAAAACATTATACAATATGATGGAGTACCTCCTCAGAAGGCCAATCATCCAAGCATCCATTGACTTGACCTCTTCTAGGCGACCATATCAATCCTTCTATCATACCAGAAACCTTTTCTATGTTATCACCCAAGCTAGCTAGTTCTCTCCATCCCCTCTGCCCACACATCATCTCATCCATTCTGCATCAAGAGTTCAGTTGGGGCACATAAAACTTGTCATTATATGGGTTCCAAAGGATTAGAATTTTAAGTCAACTATGACAAAAAACAGTAACAGTTATCTTACAAACTGACCAAAACAATTGCATACTATTGTATTCATCATCATCATGGTGGAAATGATTTGATACGGGTAACATTTGTTCGCTCTTTGATAAAAATGATAAACAGATAACATATGAATGATCACCATTGTCAAACTAAGCCATTATATCAAAGAGCAACTCAAATAAGCATTGGTACCGAAACAGTTGGGCTTCGTTATACAAGGGATTCTTTTCCTCCATTCTATTTCCTAATGAGCCAGGCCTTCTATAACATACTGTAATGATGAAGTAAGAAATCATACCAAAGAAAGTACTAACATATACATACAGTCCAAATATGAGTCCAGGCCATTGGATCTGATAATGTGCTACTCAAAGGCACAACCAAAAATTAGCAAGGGAATAGTTATGCATATCCATTTGTTAAACAAAGTACAGAGAAAACAGCTGTAACAACCTGAGGAAAGCTTTCTGTAAAGAAGTGCCTATATCGCCAGACAGATAACTTTCCTGCCTGAGCACTTGCTCGTGAAGATATCTAGCACAGAATTTTGCCACTGCTTGACCTGCAAAACAATAGAATTTGATAAGAATGACAAACTGCATTTTACGAACCTAGGAAATGATTACTAGCATTGCATCACACTACCATGATAATCACCACCACCACCACCACCACCACCAATAACTAAAATGATGATGCATGCTTGCGAAGCCACCAGGACAGGGATAATTGATTAAAAATGGACTCTGATGCTACCATTAGTTCCATCTTATCATCATCCATCTTATTTGATTCTTCTAAAGAATTTAAGTATGTTATAAATGTATCTTTACTCTTCAAATTATTTATTTCCAGCAGAAAACCCAGCAATTTACCTCTCGAATCATTCTTTGAAATTTTAAAACAAATTCCGATTTCAATTGATCCACCAACCCCTAGTCCCTTTCAATACATTCAAAGTATCAATCTTTGTTTATAAAGCCCTAGCTCACCACTTAGAGCTCATTTGGTATTATGGTAGCAATTACTTTTCAAAGTACTTTTCACTTGGAAATGAATTGAAATAATTTTTTATTTTTTAAAATTCATTTTTGACATCAGCACAACAAAACAATTTGAAAACACTGAAAAAAATAATTTGAAGCAAAGAAAAAAATAAAATAAAAAATTCAATTTATTTCAAAAAAACTTTTGAAATACAAAAACAAACAGGCTTTTAAGCATGGATCATTCAAATCATAGATAGTTTCCCCAACCAGCCCCTTTAAGAAATAAGAAAAAGAAATGCTACTATCTAACTCAACATCTACTATTTTTTAATGTCGAGTAAACAACTGTTGTACAAATAATTGCAAAACTATTACAAAATGTTAGCATTGGGAAAAGGAGATGACATATTATAAAATATTAGCTGCTGGAAAAACGAAAAAAACCATAAGGTTTTTACAAGATAGTAACAGGTAATAGAAAATATATATCAATAAACATAAAATAAGCATTCAGGTAAATTCTGACCTCCATGACCGTCATAAACACCAAAGAAAGATGTGGAAATGTCCAAATCTGGATAAGCTGCATGCTGTCAAACACCTTATATAAGTTTGGATGCAACTAGGAGCACACCAAAACATCAAGAAAATATCAGTTAACCAAATTGGACAAAAATTATCCTATGAAGCCGGTTACATGCTTGAAAGGATCCGTATCTAATTCCCAAAGTTATGATATATAAGATGCAGATCTAATCACCAATCTCTTAGCTATATTCTTTGGAATCAAGAACCCTATCTCCATTGTTTCATAAATTCATCTAAGGAATGCTAATGCTGCCAATATGTATCTGTGACTCTGTCCACTCTATTTGACTGAATAAGTTCAGGTGCCATTTATTTGTCAACAGCTCATAATTTTGTTGAATATCCATTTTCATGTGTTGCAGACAGCATTCCCCACAAATGCATTCCCTGTCATGTACTTTTTAAATAAGAGGGCCAAGCACTTCCTTCTGCAATGACACATTTTCCAGTTGTATTGTCACACAAATTCAACATGTGTTGCCTTTCTACTTCATGACTGAACTCTATCGAAATTCATACCAGTGTTTTCCAGTCTTAACACACTAAACATCAATAGAAAACTCAATAATTCACCGTGAATCATCTTTAATGAATCAGGCGAGTTCTAGACCTCACTGCGTTCACAAAATTTTGTAGTTCAATTCGCACTTAAAATTGTGGCTATTAAGTATTTATGGGCAGACCACAGGGCATAGAAACATTAAATTCAATACCTTCCCCCTGGGTTAATTCCACTTGACCAAACAGCAATGACAATACCAAAGTTAATCACTTTTAACATCAACATATAACCTTAACATTGAATTTTCTTTCACAAAGGCACCACACAAATCATAAAGAGTACTCACGGCATCTTCCATGGTTGTACGCCAGCCCTGCATGGAGGACAAACCATATCGAAGTCTATCATTCTCACCATCATGCGAAGCCTTGTCAGTTTTAGGGGAGCTCAAATATACCCCCATTTCTTGCTGAGAACAAAATCACAAGCAATTAATCATAAAAAACCAACCATTTTTCTTGCATTCAAACCATCCATAACGCCTAAGCAAATCCCCACATATTCAACTATGTCAACCCATGCGACCCACAGATACCCCACCGCTACGTAGATAAATACGTATAAATACACACAACAGTACCAGATAGAATCTCAGCGACCCACAGATACCCCACCGCTCATAAACACTCGTACGTAGATAAACACGTATAAATACACACAACAGTATCCAGATAGAATCTCAGTGAATAAGCAAAATCATGATATACTCGCAGGAAAACAGTTCCCGTAAAGTGACATACTATACAGTTTCTTTTCCTTGTTTCCCTACATTTTCTTGGGAACCAAACAGGTTGAACAAAAAGAAACAGATAATTAACGAATACCTGAAAGAATTTGACAAGATGGGATGGCAGAGAAACAGAGTGAAAAGGGCAGGAACAATCATAAAAGGCTTTGTTTTGTTGTGAGATGATTGATGCTCGCCTGAGAACTCTTATCACAGACAGATCAGAGAGGTTCGGAATGCCTGGTTTATGTTTTTTTTTTTGTGCTTCACTAGATCGCTGGCACGCGCCTTTAGATTGTCTAGTGGAAATAGTTGAAACCCGCGTCCTCCCAGTGCATTCTTCAAAGTAAAAATATTTTTTATTTAAAAATATATTAAAATAATATTTTTTATTTTTTACAAATTATTTTTAATATTAACATATTAAAATAATTTTAAAATATTAAAAAATATATAGTTGAAATAAATAAAAAATTAATTTTTTTAAATACTTTTAAAACATAAAAATAAACAATATCTTAATCATTGCTTCAAACCATATCCCATCATGATAAGGAAGGATTATGCTTGGTTTTACAATTAAAATCTCAAATTATTATTCTATAAATGGTTTAAATCTAACAAATATGAATATTTATTTTAGCTAAAATACCAGCACTTGTATAATAACTAAAATATTAGTTATGATTTTATTTTTTTAGTATAGCTAATTTCTTATCCAAAAAATCATAAAATCTTATTAGGATTTATAGTTACTTTAAAACTACATAGTAATTTTTATTTTTTATTTATTTTTAATTCATCAATATATTTTTAATTGTAATTTCATCAATTTTATATGGAGTTAGGTGATTAAAACAAATTAGATGGATCGACATTAGTTATTTTGATTTAAAATTAGTATGCATTTAACCCTGGATATGAAAGGGTATTGAATTTAATAGGTCAACTATTATGGATGTGAAAGTTTTTTTTTAATTTTTTTTAAAAATCAACTATATAAGATAAACACCACATGCATGTACCTAAATTGTGAACATCCCAGGAATTGATGCATGACAAATAACCAGACACAATTGTGTGTGATTGACCTTCTAATAATATAAAAAAGTTAATAAAGATTTATCATATTAAAATAATTAAAGAGAATATTTTGCTGTATTTTTCTATAGCACATGGTACATCTACATGCAATGATGCCTCTCCTAAAATTTATTTAGTATCCACCGTTGCCTATATGCATAACATTAACTAGGCATAATAATCATAATAATTTTCAACGAGTACGGATTCCAAAATCAATACCTGCCCTTAATTTCTTTGGGCTTTTGGTGGGTGCCCAAGCCCGTGCAGGTGGGCTTGCCCAGAAGACAAAGGCCTCATAGACATAGCTTCCGCTCGTACCTAGCAACTTTAGGGTCGTACTCTTTTGGATTTGAAGGTGCTTCTGGCTTTGTTCGGTTGAATACTAACCACGCATGCTTTGTGTCATTGTACGTTAAAATTAGAGGGGCAATTATTACAAATTACTTTAATAATCCTATCCACTGAATTCTAAAGTGGTTTTCTTTTAGTGGGCTGTCCACTACGAGTTGATACCATATTTTTAAACCCGAATATGTGGAGGTCGGAAGAGCTAAACCGGATTATCCGATTTAATCTATTTTTTTTTAATAAAAACATAAACAAATCTTGATTAAATATAAAATTTTCAAAGTCAAATACGCAGGCACGCAACTCAAGAAGCTTTTCTGTCAAAAGCTTGCACAAGCCCCTGTTTTCAAGCAACTTTGCTGTCAAAAACTTGTCTCCTTTTCAAGGAGTTTTCTTTGTAGTTTGGCACTTAAAAAAATAAATAAAATAATATAATAGAGATAATATTCAGTAAAATAATATAATTATAAGAGTTACAGATATTATTTACAATTTTTTAAAAAATTAAAAATAAAATAATATAATTTACAATCAAGAGAAGAACAAGAAAGTAAATAAAAAAAACCTTAAATACATATCAAAACTCCAATAACAATATTATTAATATTGTTAAAAAAAATATAAACAAAATAAATTTAACAACACAATAAAAGTTCGAGAAAACTGACAGAAGCAAACCTATAAATCTTCCAACTATGCTGGGACTTGTTTATCTTTAGACAGTTTATATAAAATGCTCTAATCATCATTTATAATCTTATTTTATATCATTAAATTCATTTAGTTAATATATTTCTAACGATATAAGTGATTTCATCGTCAGAACTGTAACATGCATTAAATTTTTTTTTCCTCTCTCTACTCTCTTCATAAATTAAAAAAAGAGAATAAAAAGATAAAAAAAATCCAAAAACCACGTTGAAGCTTCAATAATAATGCCACCAATATTGCTAAAAAACATTTAATAAGATGAATATAATAATATCAATAAAGGTTATAAATGATAACTAAATTGTGCCATACTAATCGTCCAAAAATAAATAAAACCTGAAATATCTGAATAGCTCGTATGGTCCTCTTTAACCACTGTTATAATTTTATTTTATATTATTAAATTCACCTCATTAGTATATTTAAAATAATACCAGTACTGATATGAGAGTTTTGGTGCGATTCTATGATATTTTTTCTCTATCTTCTTTGCTCTCTCTCTCTCTCTCTGCTCTTTTCTTGTTTTTTTTTTAATTGTAAATTATGTTGGTTTATGCTTTTTTTACTCTGAAGAGAGTTTGCTGTGACAATCCTGACTTGCGATACAGATATTATCCGTGACTATTTAAAATGTTCTGTTTTTCTAGATATATTTTATACTTCGTTATTATTTTTTTATTTTTTAGAGTGCTAAAGTACAAAAGTACTTGTTTTCCTTGAGTTAATTTCCGTCCCAACGTTACTTCTTCTGTTTTACAGGTAAGTTTGAATCTTTCACCTACCTTTTAACTCTCGGATACGTTGATTTTTCCTTTTCTTCTTGACGTGGTGTTTTTCTCTTCTTCGTGTTGATTCCTCTCCAAAAGAGATGAACAACATTGAATTGGTATTTGATTTGATCTGGGCAATATGAAAACCAGCTTTAGCTTCTTCTTTTATGACAGCCCTTCTCGTTTAATTCGCTGGTCTCCTCATCATCTAAGGAGTTGTGGCAGTTGTCGTTGGTGGTAGGGTTATAGCTAGTGGATTGTCTGAGAGGAACTGTAGTGGTGGCAATAAATTTGCGATTTCGAGAAGAATTGTTAGTTTTTCAATTTCGAGAGAAATCGTTCGACTTAATCACTCAGGACTCCCTGCTCTTATGATTCAAAGTTAGAAATCTTACTGTCTTCTTGAGCCCCAATTCATTTTTTGTGTTTTTGTTTGAATAAGCCCAAGAGGTGTCATCCACGCAAGCCGGTCCTAGTCATGACTTAGCCAAGTTAGACCACGAGGCAATCTGTAATGAGCGCTGGTCCGACCAGGCCATACAAGTCCAGCTCCTTCTGTCATGATTGAGCAAGCTTCCTTCGTCAAGATTCCGTGTTTCACCAACCCTGTTGTAGGACCCACCAGCTCGAAACTGGTACATTCGGAGTTTTCCAGGAGCTCTGAACCAGTCGCCAGTATTTATCTGTTGAATGGGCCCTCTGCAGTCGACACCATTGTTGGTGTTTGGCGAGTAGAAAGTTACCTAGTGGCCTGATCAGGTCCTGATTTGTAGCGGGTCACCGTCTCACCAACTTCCTACAGTGACCTCTGCCTCTCTCTGTTCCATGAATTATTGGAGTTTGAATTGGGGGCTGGTTACTGTTTTTTATCGTCTCATTTTAGTAAAGTTTAATTTTTTAAATGAAATTTATAGTGATATTCAAATTCTTTACTATTTAAGTATAATCATGTGGCAAATAAAAAAACCAAGAACAAGAAGTGAAGTAGCATAATCAACAATCTGGACTGGAGAAACAACGATACATATTATATTCTTGAGAATTTGAGAGATTCTCTGCATCAGCAAGCCAGTTTTTTGGATTGTT
Organism: Populus ilicifolia; assembly: GCA_015708895.1. Taxonomy (NCBI): domain Eukaryota; kingdom Viridiplantae; phylum Streptophyta; class Magnoliopsida; order Malpighiales; family Salicaceae; genus Populus; species Populus ilicifolia. The sequence goes on along the minus strand of SRLM01002332.1, from coordinate 119,535 downwards.
TCGGCCCCCGAAGAAAATGATGTGCATCAGCCTAATTCGGGTATTAACCATTGTTTGGGAGTCGGTAGATCTGTTTTTTACGTGTCTTAAAATGCATTTTATATAAAAAAAGGTACTAAATTAATTTTATTCGAAGATTTTAATATATTAATATTAAAAAAATCATTTCAATGAATTTTAAAATAAAAAATATTTTAATAAACACCCTCTATGAATGCCCGTGATCTTCAACGTGGGTGGCAAATTAATGAAGCTACGTGAGCGCTAAAACTTGCTGCCGCCGCTTAATCAGGTGGCTGATGTCTCCTGCAGAGTCAAACACCACACTGCTCGCTCCTTGAAATATCTGATTAAAGTCAACTCCACTTTGTAAAATCAAGCTACAACAATTTCGGCTTTCAATCACCATTTCTTCTTTGTTTTTCCCGAATACTTGCGCGTTGAAATTAAAAGCTTCTGCGTTTGAGTAGCTGCTAACCACACCGGGCACGGCCCTTGCCACGGAATCAAGGTAAGAATCGTGGTTGGGTTTTTAATACTTTGAAATGATTAAGAACTCTTTAATTTCTTAAATAGATCGATCATGCTGGCAATGTGGATACATCACAATTGTGCATTCAATTCCCCCCTTTTCTTGGTGAACAGTGCTGTCCTTTCATACATAATTAAGTCCGCCAGACAAATCGGTTCAGCTTTGAGTCTGTTTAATTCGTAGTAAGAGTAATCGGCTCAGTTTTTTTAAATGCGCAGAAATATGTTTCATGGTCTCTAATTTATTTGGTTAAAGTTCCCGTTGATTCTATGATGAGACGGCCACATTCACCGTGCGGTCCAAGGTTGAACGGTGTTCTCGATAAAGAAAATAAAATCAATCCCTGTTCTTCACTGAAACATATCTTCTTCTTCTTCTTCTTCTTCTTCTTTTATTTTTATTTTTTACAAATAAACCGTGCGCATTCTGATTTTGTGACCATGGGTCGGTGGAGTGGTTATTTACGAAAATCAGATCCTTTCTCGGTTGATCTCACTAGCAAACTGTTTGTTTATATGTTTTAAAAGTTTTTTTTTTAATATTTTTTTAATATTTTTTAAATATATTCAAATTATTTTGATATTATGATGTTAAAAATAATTTTTTAATAATAAAAAATATTAATATATATTTTAAAACGAAAAATTATTTAAAAAAATATCACAACCATATCTATAAATAAAAAAAACTTTTACTTTTTAGGTTCTTCACTTTAATTATTTGCATTTTGAAGATGTCGTTTTACTTTACTGGTTTGAAATTTGTATTTCAACATGGATATAATTGTTTAGATTGCCGCCAATCATATTTTTTAGATTTGTTTTTTAGTTTTAAATTATTTTTTATGTTTTTATTATTTTAATATATTAATATTAAAAAAATATTTTTAAAATAAAAAATATTATTTTAACATATTTTTATATAATTTTTTAAAAAATATTAACAGGGCCTAAAAAAAACATGAAATGATGATTCAAGAAAGGATGAAAAATGCTATTTGATCTGAGTCATGTGCCCATGAAATACTAGCAGAAGTTGCTGTTTTCTTTAATTTTATTTTTACGGTATAATTTAATTGGTTAGATTTTAGATTTATATCTTTATAATTATGAGTTTGAATTTTTTTAAAATTATTAAAGATTTATATAATTATTAATTTTAAAATATATTAAATTGATCGGAATACAAAGAAATTACTCTGAATAATTATAATAATAACAATAATAAAAGTTGCTCTCTTCTGTTAAAAAAACATGAACACCAAGGGCTACCTGCATATCTACGATGTTGCTAAAGTTATTCTGACTCACGGAAGGACAGATAAATTTTATAAAATTCGCTAGTGATTTATTTCTTTTTTTAAGAAAAAAAACTTGAAATTAAATTTAATTTTGATTAAGTTATGAATTTACTTGTTGAGTGGATTAAATCTAATCGGATAAAATTTAATCTATTTTTTTTTTTAAAAAAATATAACCCGGCCTACGTTACGGGGTTAATTAATGAACTTTTCCTTAATTATTACTTGAATAATCCCTTTTAATACATTTTTCGTAAGAATTCTTATGGCGCAATGAGAGCCTCGCTGTCTCTTTTCAACAGCAACTCGAAGTTTTGAACCTGTTTTTCCCCCCCTCTCCCACCTCGCGTGAAGCCCAGATGTCTATTCTCTAATAATTCGCTTGCGCTATGAATTCTCACCAGCCTGATCTGCTTCCAAAAATACCAAACAGTTTTCTTAGCTAATAAAGATAAAGTTGGTGATGCTTTGGTTAACGTGGGAGTGATGAAAAGTCAATGTCATGAGGCTGGGGTTGGTGAGCACCAATAAAAAATTGTAAAAACAAAATTGCTCCTCACAGATTCACTATAAGTTGTCCCTCCATCATCCTTCTTGGCAGGTGGCAACTCCATTGACCTTTGTTCACCCTCCCTCGAACCCTCCTTTTGTCTTCGATATTCTCTCTAATTCCCTGCTCTAGAGACTCTCTGGCTCACAGGTATGCTACATCTTCATGTGTTTGTTCTTGATTTAATTCTTGCGTCCTTTCTTTCTCTTCTTTGGGTTTTTAAGCTAACAAGGTCGTTTAAAACCGAAGTTAGAATAATAAATGCATGAATCAAAGGGTTGATTTTAATGTTTTTGGGAAAGATATGGATACATTGATTTTGTGTTTTAAGTGATAGTGATAAAGATGCATCCAGTTCCTTTTCTTTTGGTTCAGAAGCTATGGTTGATGGAGTCATTTTCAGATTGTAAGATTTAAGAGGGAAAAAGGAAGGCTTTTGCTTTTCTTGGTGTTTCACATCGGTTCTACAACAGAAAGATTTCATTTTTCACTATTTATTAATGCCAGCCACTGCATTTAAATATGCAACCACCAAGAACTGTTTGGCGCATAAACAGGCTGGGGCTGGAAAGGGCAACGATCACAAGTTAAAGGATATCCATTATCAATTTGTGACAATTTGTCTTTGAAACTGCAGAGAACTTGGGGTGGAGGTGGGATAGAATCGATAAATAGAGCATTAGCACGGGGAAAGATGATAATCAATGTGAAGGAATCAACCATGGTGCAGCCGGCAGAGGAGACGCCCCGGAGGAGGCTGTGGAATTCTAATGTGGACCTGGTGGTACCAAGATTCCACACCCCGAGTGTCTACTTTTATAGGCCCACAGGTGCCTCAAACTTCTTTGATGCAAAAGTGCTCAAAGAGGCTTTGAGTAAGGCCCTTGTACCATTCTACCCTATGGCAGGGCGGTTACATAGAGATGATGATGGCCGCATCGAGATCGATTGCAATGCTGAGGGAGTGTTGTTTGTTGAAGCTGAGACCGCCTCAGTTGTTGCTGATTTTGGTGATTTTGCACCCACTTTAGAGCTCAAGCAGCTTATTCCAACTGTGGATTACTCTGGCGGGATATCTACTTATCCTCTTTTGGTTTTGCAGGTATGTTTCTTCCATTTTTATTTTCATCTAATACGGGATTTATTTATTTTTGATCCATTGAGCCAGCACACAAGTGATTCAATTATGTGATTTATCTTTCGATTTTGAACATGTTGCATGAATTATGGTGTAAGTGTGCCTCTTGAAATCCTCCTCTTCAAGGCCTGATTTCTTAAGAAGCCATAAATGTATCCTTCTAAGCTGCATACGTGAGTCAATTCAACTGTTGTTTCAACTGATGAGTTTCCATTGTGGTTGGATGGGATAATCTTCATGTTCGAAAGATCTGCTATGAACATAAAATCTCTCATGTCACCTAGAGGCTCTTACTTTTTCTGGGCCAGAAATGAAAATGCTAGGTCAAGCTGTCCTGGAGTGTTTTGTAAGCGCGTATCTACTCTAGAATTTATGATTTGGATGTTACATGGCATCAAAATTTGATTTGGAACCTTATCAGTAGAAGCAACAACTCTGGTTTTTTCATTCACTGGCAGGTCTTATGTAACATAATTCACCCAAAGTTTGAGATGAATTGTAATGTACACAAGTCTCATCACCTAATTCATGAATTTATTAGAGAAAATGCAGTTTAACCTCCTAGTTTGACAAAATCACATTAAACAAACTCAAGTAGCATAAACTTCCTTTTTTCATACCCATAGGGGAATACCGTACCCATCTTATTACATTTGAAAGTATACTGAACATCCTAGTAGTGTTGTTTACATAACAATAAAAACAGTAACCACTAAACACCCTGAAATTTTGATGTCAAGAAGTCTTCAAAACAAGATTTGAAGATAGCATAAAGTAAGTTTGTTTAGTCAGTTTTCAGTTTATAAAACTAGAGAAGTGGTTAGCATTTTACCTCAAACTTCACAGATAATCAAGATAATTTAATCCATCTAAAGCTTAAGGGCACCACAAATCACTTTTCAGATTGATAATTTACATGAGGTTTGGTTTCGTGTCGAAAAAAAGAAAAGGAAGAGGTCTAGTTTAGTTTTGAATTTGTATTGTTGAGATCATTTCCACACTGGCTGTCCCAACTTGATGGGTGGGTGCTCGATAGATGACTTTAGAGAAATTAATGGGTAGCTAATAACCTTTTGTTATCCTACAACAAGTTTTGAAGTTGCCCCATAAGGATTGGATGTGACCATGATTCACATAAATTCAACAAACAGAGTATATTGCACATGGAATCGTTAGTTGTGATAGTAGGGACAGAGCACTGCAGTAATGTAGGCAACAATACATTTACTTGATAGCATTTACTGCATCTGCACATTTCTTTGGTGGGAACTTTAAAAGTTATTACAACATGACCCAAATTCACTTGAGCATCGATTCAATGGTATTGTAATCGTTCACATCATCATTTGAGGATACATCTAAGCTCTTCTGATGACAAATAGTTTGCTGCTAAATTGTGTAAAATACATTTAAAACTCAACCAAGGATTTAAAGGGAGGTAGTTGAGAATATTTCCACTTAAGAGAGCTGGTAACTCTGACATTGGTTTTTTTCTTTGTGTTGAATTTATTGACTTGGTATATAGAAATTTGGTTTGCCTTTGTTAGGTCATGCTCATCTGTCTCAAATGGTTTGTGTACAATTTTTTATGTACACTCTGTTTCCATGGCTTTCGGAAAGAATTTTTATCAAACTTTGATGAATTCACCTTATCATAGTATTTGCTAGTTGAGCATGATAAATGAAGTAGACCTGGTTTTTTTTTTTTTTTTTTTTTTGGTGACTGGCAAGCGGTAATGAGTGAGTAGTAGAGCCACCCATGAAAACAGACTGCCAACTTATTACATGTTCACAAATTAGCGAGAAAATTCAACTTCTAGATGGCATGGACACTTCTCAAGCTCCTGAATACATTCAAGATATTTTTTCTGTTGATTGCAGTTGCATTTTTCTTTACTGGAATAAAGAACTCTGCTTGAAATAATAATCTCCTTTGTTTAGTCCGATACTTAATTAGCCAAGTCTATCTATCACTTCAATCCAATTTGTTTTAACGCTACTGTGAGCGCACTATAAGCAAGCTTTTGATTTGATTCTCCCCAGGTGACCCATTTCAAATGTGGAGGAGTTTCACTTGGTGTTGGTATGCAACACCATGCAGCGGATGGGTTTTCTGGTCTCCACTTTGTGAATACATGGTCAGATATGGCTCGTGGTCTTGACCTTACAATTCCACCCTTCATTGATAGGACCCTTCTCCGAGCCCGAGACCCACCCCAACCTGCATTCCACCACGTTGAGTACCAGCCTCCACCTGCCATGAAAACTGTTCCTGAAACCTCAAAACCAGAGAGCACAGCAGTCTCCATTTTTAAGTTGACCAGGGATCAGCTCAACACCCTCAAAGCCACAGCAAAGGAAGGTGGAAACAATATTGGTTATAGTTCATATGAAATGTTGGCGGGTCATGTATGGAGATCAGCATGTAAGGCACGGGGACTTCCCGATGATCAAGAAACCAAGTTATATATTGCTACAGATGGTCGGTCAAGACTGCGCCCTACGCTTCCACCTGGTTACTTTGGCAATGTAATCTTTACAGCAACACCAATTGCAGTTGCAGGTGAAATTCAATCAAAGCCAACATGGTATGCTGCAGGAAAAATTCATGATTCATTGGTTCGCATGGACAATGATTATCTAAGGTCAGCCCTTGATTTCCTAGAGCTTCAGCCTGATTTATCAGCCCTTGTTCGCGGTGCCCATACTTTCCGGTGCCCAAATCTTGGGATTACTAGTTGGGTTAGACTGCCAATCCATGATGCAGATTTTGGCTGGGGAAGACCTATATTTATGGGGCCTGGTGGGATAGCATACGAGGGCTTATCATTCATCATACCAAGCTCAACAAATGACGGAAGCATGTCAGTAGCCATATCTTTGCAAGCTGAACACATGAAACTATTTGAGAAGTTTATGTATGACATTTAACAGAATTAGCCGAGGCTATTATCCTGTCATGGTTTCTGTCCTTCCATCAGCAAATCAGGCTGGGAAATTTCAGGCATACGAAGTTTTCTCTCTCTTGATGCCCGTGTTCTGTCATAGAGGGCTCTTCTCTTCTCTTTTCTTTTCTTTTCGGACATGGTTTGATGCAAGGAAGACTATTTGAAAGGATGATGCGCCCCCTCACGAGGGCTTATGCTGTACATATTTATGTATTTGGCTCGAACTACGAAGAATAGGATGGAAGGAATAAATACGACACAGAATATCATGTTTAATTTGGTGGAGATGGAGACAACAAAATCCAAAGTATTTCTTCTTCTCTTTGAGATGACATGCTGACCAAAAGACGAAAACAAGAAATTTAATGATTTTTTCACCTTGTTTTTCATGGAACAATTTGGTGTTGTCTGAATATCTTTTTCCACTAGATTTGTTCAAAAAAAAAAGAGTAAAAAAATATAAATTGAAAAATCATGAATAATCAGAAAGGAGTAAAAAAAAAAAAAAAGAGGAGAGGAATGTCGAAAATTAAGTTAAATTTTATCTTTGATAACTAAAGATTCTCGTCGTGATTAATTCAAGCATACCATGATTATTTGAATTTTATATCTATATCTAAAATCTTTACATTGGAATTTTGTATTGATTTTATTTATTTATTAATGATATTTGGGCTTGGATTTGTATTTATGGAGTTTACTAGATTTTTTTTAGTTGTGTATTTTAGTGGGAAAAAAATTAAACAAATGAAGTTTTTTGATATTTTGTACCACTAGATTGTTTCAACAAAAAAATTAAAAAATATAAATTTAAAAATCATGAATAATCGGAAAAACAAAAGAGGAGAGGGAGAGAAAATACAAGAATGTCAAAGTATCAGATTTAATTAATTCATAGATACTTAAATTAAACATGTTATTTTTGGAAGAGGAATACATGATGATTTGAATTTCATATCTAAAAAATTTACATTTGAATTTTGTATTGATATTTTTATTTATTAATGATATTTGAGCTTAAATTTGTGCATAGAAAGTTTATTAGATTTTTTTAGATATGTATTTAAGTGAAAAACATAAAAAAAAAATAATTTAAAGTGGGAGTGATACCTATTTTTTATATAGATTTTTTTTTAAATATAGCTAGGTTTAGACTAGACTCAAGTGTGCTGGGTCCTTTTAGAAATGATTAAACTTGGCTCCAAGTCCAACAATTTTTATATTTTATATTTTATAATAGTTTTCGACATCAAGTTTATTAATTTTTATTTACCCTATAAATTAAAGTAAATTAAATAAATATATTTTTATGTTTTTTATTTGATTTTTTAACAATTTAATACTTGCTTTTTTGTAGTCTTTTAATTTGTATTTATATAACATTATATTATTAAAAAAATAATGAAGATTATTCAATAAAAAAATTATAAATTTATTTTGTATTTTTTAATAGTTAAAATCAATTATTTTTTAAGATAAGTTAAAAAAATAAGGATAAATAAATAAAAATATAAAATATGTATATTGAAGTGAAAAATAAAATCTTCAATGTATACATCTATAAAAAAAAATGAAATTGAATATGCTCCATAACAAGTTTAAAATTACTAAATGATTCAGTTGATAATTCAAAAATAATAAAATTAATTATTATCTAATTTAGTAAATTTAGTAGATCAAACTAATTGATTGTTTATCCTAATAGAAGGGATACCACAGAAAATTTAGAGTGTGATTAATTGGTTGAGCCATTAAGAATTGGTCAACAATTATAATAATAAAATGAACCATTATTCTTTAAGAAAAATATAGGATCAAAATTAATAAGGTTTGAAGCATGATTTTTATTAAAATGAATAAATAACAAAAAAATAATAATTAATATGATGTGAAATGGAGAGCATAGTCTCCATAATTAAATATTAACCGGAAATGAGTTTTGATGGATAAAAAAATAAAAAAATAATTTTAAAAAATTGAAATGATAATAAGGAATAAACAATAAGAAAGTATAGTATAAAAAATAAAAAGATAGTATAAACATTAATTGAAAATCAATGATCAAACAATAAAAAATTTGGAAATAAAATAAATGATGAAAAGGTAAACAAAGAAATATTATGGGAACGAGAAAATAGTTTCAAAGATCTACATATGATTTATACTTGGATGAATTAAAAAAATTCAGATTTTTTTATAAAAAATCATAAATTAATTAATTTTATACTATCATATATAATTTTTAATTTAATTATTATATTGAGATGATATTTTGTATGGAGTATTATGATTTGTTGAACAACTATGGTTTAAAACTTCAGCTTAATCGGAGTTTAGAAAGACAATATAATTTAGATATGAAGATCAAGTAAAATGCACAAATAATACAAGATATAATAAAGTAGTGACAAAACTACAAGTACGAGGAGATATCACCGAACAACAAAAAGAAATGGAGAGGATGAGATGGTTTGTGGTCGAGAGATTGAAAGCATGGATAAGGTAAAATTATACGTGGAAAACATGTTTTGTTGGTGATTAAAGGAGTTAAAAGCAAGGGTTTTGAAAACTAGAGTGAGAAAAAAAGAATTGAGTAAGGGAAGAAGAATTGTAAAAGGCAAGGGTTTGGAAAACCATGAAAGAATTGTTTTTGCAGATTGTTTGACTCCACGCTCCCTGCATTTTACCATGAAGGCTCTCTTGAGATTTGAGATGATAATAATCTAGTGAAAATAATACTGTGAAAAACAAATCTTGGAATGAAGAGAACACTTGATTGTTTGTCGATCAAGAAATATAATTAAATGGATCGTGAGATTAGCTGTGGTACACGAGTCCGGAAACCCCACATACTACATGTAAATAAAAAAAAGAAATATAATTCGACCCCAATTTTAAATTACGTCTGGGAACGACATGTAACTCATGGTTTTAAAGATTATTATTTGGATTTTAAAACAGTAGCTTGAGGAGCATCGCTTTGGATGCGAGTTTTTGTTCCCAACGAAATTCATTTACGTTTTTTAAGTTATCTTTCCTCTGTTACAATTATATGCGCAAGTTAGGGAAATCTCGAATCAATCTCTTCGTCCCCGACAATAATCTCTCTCGTAGCTTACCCTCTTCCACTCTCCTCTCGGAATTTCTCCATTACCTCCCTTGAACAGCACTTATCAACTCAAACTTGAAGCCAATAAGAAAGATCTCTAAAAACCCAAGAAAACAAGCACTTTTTTGTTTTTCTTTTTTCATGGCCAAGTCTTTCTTTGGAGACTCTAGTCGCTGAAGGTGAGTACACATGGAAAGAAAGGCCATTGGAATTGAACTTGGCACAAGCTACAGTTGTGTAGGCGTGTGGCAGAATGATCGTGTAGAGATCATAGCCAATGACCAAGGGAATAGAACGACTCCATCTTATGTTGCCTTCACTGATACTGAACGTTTGATAGGTGATGCAGCCAAGAACCAAGCTGCCACGAATCCTCAAAACACCGTTTTTGACGCGAAAAGACTTATTGGCAGGGGTTTCTACGACCCTTCTGTTCAGCGTGACATGAAGCTGTGGCCTTTTAAGGTGATTCCAGGTCCTGGTTGTAAGCCTATGATTGTTGTTAAGCATAAAGGTGTAGAGAAGCAGTTTTCCGCAGAGGAGATATCTTCTATGGTTTTGATGAAAATGAAGGAGATTGCTGAGGCTTATCTGGGTCGTTCTGTAAAGAATGCTGTGGTGACTGTGCCTGCTTGTTTTAATGACTTGCAAAGGCAGGCTACGAAGGATGCTGGTGCTATTTCTGGGCTCAATGTTTTGAGGATTATCAATGAGCCTACTGCAGCTGCCATTGCTTATGGTTTGGATAAAAAGGAGTCTCGAAGCGGCGAGCAGAATGTGCTTATTTTCGATCTTGGTGGTGGAACTTTTGATGTTTCTCTGTTGACGATCGAGGAGGGGATTTTTGAAGTGAAGGCTACTGCTGGTGATACTCATCTTGGAGGTGAGGATTTCGATAACAGGCTTGTTAATCATTTTTTGGCGGAGTTCAAGAGGAAGCACAAGAAGGATATTAGTGGTGATCCAAGAGCTTTGAGAAGGTTGAGGACTTCCTGTGAGAGGGCGAAGAGGACTTTGTCTTCGACTACACAGACGGCGATTGAGATTGATTCTCTGTTTGAAGGCATTGATTTCTACACTAAAATTACAAGAGCGAGGTTTGAAGAATTGAACACGGATTTGTTTAGGAAGTGCACGGAACGTGTGGAGGAATGTCTTCGTGATTCAAAGATCGAAAAGAGTCATGTTCACGAGGTTGTTCTTGTTGGTGGGTCAACAAGAGTTCTCAGAGTGCAGCAACTCTTGCGAGACTTCTTCAATGGCAAGGAACTTTGCAAGAGCATCAATCCTGATGAAGCTGTTGCTTATGGTGCTGCTGTCCAAGCTGCAATTTTGAGTGGTGACGGGAATGAGAAGTTTCAAGATTTGCTTGTTCTTGATGTTACTCCTCTAAGCCTTGGGATTAAGACTGCTGGTGATGTAAAGACAGTTTTGATTCCAAGAAACACAAAGATTCCCGCCAAGAAGGAGCTAATCTTCTCTACATGTTCTGATAATCAGCCAAGAGTGCTTATTCAGGTTTATAAACGTCAAAGTGCTAGAACCAAATACAATGATCTTGTTGGTAAACTCGAGTTCACAGGCATTCCTCCAGCCCCAAAAGGAGTCCCTCAGATCAATGTATGTTTCGATATTGATGCTAATGTAATTCTGAATGTTTCTGCAGAGGATAGGACTGCAGGAGTGAAGAACAAGATCACCATCACTAATTTCAAGGGAAGATTGAGCGAAGGTGAGATTGAGAGAATGGTGCAGGAAGCAGAGAAGTACAAGGCAGAGGATGGGGAGGTTAAGAAGAAGGTGGATGCCAAGAACTCATTGGAGAATTATGTTTACAATATGAGAAATACAGTGACGGATGAGAAGTTTGCAGAGAAATTGAATCCAGCTGGCATGCAGAAGATTGAGAAAGCAATTGATGAGACTATTGAGTGGTTGGAAAGGAACCAATTGGCAGAGGTGGATGAATTTGCAGACAAACAGGAGGAGTTAGAGGGCTTTTGCAATCCAATTATTGCAAAGATGTATTAAGGCGCTGCTTCAGACGTGTCAATGGGTGGTGGTGCTGAGATGCCAAATGGTGGTTATGGCAAGCCTAGCTCCGGAGGTTCTGGTGCTGGACCGAATATTGAGGAAGTTGATTGAGGCATGAACTTGGGCAGGTAGGGTGTTCTGTTTTGCCTCTCTGCCCTTCTACTCTGTTTGGGCTTGTCACGTTTGACAGAATTCCTATGCAATGTAAAGTTTTAGTTGAGGCTTGAGGGATTCACATGTATGGAAATCTATATCAATACTTACGTAAAAGATATCCAGTTTGATTTTAGTGAATAAAAAATCTTGAATTTCTCTTCTTTCTTTCTTTGATTTCTTTGTTCGGTTTTGATGTTAGAACTTAGCTTGGACTACCATATCATCCCAAATCTCCTGCAACTTCCATTTGACTAGCAAGAAACTATTGCTTCTTAGGATTTGGTAGATTGAGAAAATTACACTAGTCTTGAATCTTATATCTTCATTCTCGCGAATAACTTAGGAAGCCATTCCCAAATGGGTTCTCACAGTTAGAGAGAGCTCGTAGACAGATTTCTCTGCTCTGCCCATGCAATGGTCTTTGGTGGGCATGGTTAAATGTGAAAATGGCAGCTTATATCTATGAAAATACGGCCAGGGAGCCTCATCGAAAGATCAAGTCTTGGATCCAGTAGTGTGAAGGAAACTAAAAAGCCATTGGACGGGTGACCATCTGTATTTCTGCTGTTTAAAACATAAAAAATGGAATAGGATCTTGTTTACAAACATGCTTTAATGTATGTTCCAAGAAAAGGGTCAGTGGAAAAGTATTTCTTTAATATATGCTTCTTTATATGTTTGTCTGAAGATTTAGAATAAGGAAGCCTATAACAACAATGGCTAAAACATCATGGGTGAATCCCTTGCTTGTACTTTGAAACTAACCCACTTTAGAATTCTCATGCAGTTATGTGATTCATCTTCTTTTATCAAGTGGGTTGCTGGTTTAGATTAAGCAAAGACACAAAATCCTCAAAAACTATAAAGAGATATGTTATGCTTGATTCTTATACACGGTCCAAGCCTCATGACGGATATTAGCTTAGATAGGAGATTTCAGTAGCAATTTGTGTTCCAATTATCTGACAAAAAGAGGATGGCTAGTGGAATAAAACCTGTAGTTCCCTTTTTATTATTATTATTATTATTTTTTTATTATTATTATTGCAAAAGCCTTCATCGTGCCTCCAATGTTTAGCTGCCGGAACATCAAGCGGCATCCAATAACCTTGTATAGAAGCTCTGATAATGGTTTGGTCTTCGAAATAATATATCAAGAGGTTGATGGTGGTCGCTATAGTGGAACATCTTCCCACTTCACATTCGTGTGATTCTGCTCCTGCTAATTGCATGAAAGTAACTCAGGAATCATACAGCCTTAGTGGAAAACGCGTTGTAATTTGGTGTTCTCTGGCAGCAGAATTGTTTCTGGTTGGAACTTGGGATAGAAGATCTGATGTCACTTTGTTACTCCTTTCCATCCCCTTCCCCCCCAAGTAAAATAAGAAACAATTGTAAACGAAAACTATCTGTTGGCTTTAAGTATTTCGTGTTAGTATTTGCTTGATTTCATAGATTTTATGGTGAATTTATAATTGATGACATTGCTTGTGGGAAAGAGGTGTGTAGGCATAACAGCTAGGCATTCCCTTCTGATTGCGTGTGGTTTGGCTCAAGCTTTTTACATTTGAAATTCGGGAATATATATATCTTATTGTCTGGAGAAAGGAGAGAGACTTGCTGGTGATTTTTAATCAATTTCTTGAAGGGTTAAAATAATATTCTGATGCCAGAGGCGTTACAGTGCATGTACAGAAAATAGGGAAGGTGTTAGTCATCACTGAGAGTGGATGACGACATTTCTAGAGAGGAAGCAAAAGTGGCAGTTGGGTCGCCCCTGAGATACCTCTTTATTCTGTCCAAGTCATCAGCAGCATCGAGCATTGTAGGCCTAGTAGTAGGGGGCTCCTGAGTGCAAAGAATACCCAACTCAGCTAATTCTCCGATTGCAACTTCCCACATCCTTTTCACTTCAGGAGATTGGTCTCTTGAAACTCTCATCAAGGAAGAGTCTACCACTCTTTCCAACCTTCCATGGTAGTGAGTCTTCACCCATTTGTGTAGGTTCAGTCCATCAACAAACATGTCATCTGTTGGCCTTTTTCTGGTCAAAATCTCAAGAACTAGAACGCCAAAGCTGTAAACATCTCCTTTTGTAGAAGTGTTTGATCCAAACCCATACTCTGCATTATAAGAATTCAAAGTGATTTACTCTCTTGTTTTTATATCAATGTGAAGTAATTAAGAAATTTGTACCTGGTGCGATATATCCAACTGATCCGCATAACAAATTTGCTGTAGAGTTTCCCATATTATGAACCACCCCACCGTTTCCACCCGCAACAGTCATAACTAATCTTGCTATACCAAAATCAGAAACCAGAGCGGTCATGTCATCATTGAGAAGAACATTACTTGGCTTTAGATCACAATGCATGACTTTAACAGGAGAGTGGTGATGCAAATAGGCCATTCCTTCTGCTATGTCACTGCAAATGCTAACCCTTTGGAGAAGAGTCAAATCGGAACTACCTGAAGCCAAACCTGTCTCTGAATGTGGATATAAACGGCTATCCAAGCTTCCGTTTGCCATGTATGGAAGAACAAGAGCCTTGAAATCAGGAAGACTGCATGCTGTTATGATCCTTATCAAATTTCTGTGCCTAATCCTCTTCAATACCTGGCATTCCCTGTTAAAACTCTTGGTTGAATTTCCAGACTGCAACTGCAATACCTTTACGGCTATGGCTGTCCCATCTTGAAGAAGTCCCTTGTAAACACGGCCATAGCCACCCGTCCCAAGTAGTCTCTGCTCCTCAAATCCTTCTGTGGCTTCCAAGAGTTCTCTATATGTAATTCTTGGAAAATTGTGGATCAGTTCCGGTGTTTTTTGTTTTCTTGCCAGCTCTGTGTCCACTGAGTTTCCAGAGGAAACATTTGCCTTGATGCGGCGGATTCCAATCACACAACACATTGTTGTTAAGATAGCTGATGCAAATATGACCAGTACAAATATAATCAACATAGGTGAGTGAAACCATTTTCTTTTTCGAGAGCATTTCGGCATGCCATAAACTGTGCCACAAAGATGCCGATTGCCTAAGAATGACTTATCTGTGACGGAATTGAAGACACCGCCAGAGGGTATTACTCCTGCAAAGTTGTTGAAAGAAAGATTTAGGAAACTGAGGCTTTGAATTTTGTTGAGGCTTGTTGGGATCCCTCCAGACATGTGGTTTCCGGAAACATCAAAGGATTCCAGGTTCTTGAGATCACCAATGGAATCAGGCAGGTGCCCTTCAATAGAATTACGTGAGAAATTTATCAGCTTCACTGCTATGCAGCTTGATATCTGAAAGAAGACACTTCCACTGAGGTTGTTTGATGAAACATCTATCTCTTCCACATTTTCCAGCTTACTGAGTTCTATAGGTAAAGGACCATCAAGATGATTGTGTGAAAGATTTAGAAATCTTCGGATCTCACGTATACCCGATATTTCTGTAGGGATGCTCCCTGTCAATTTGTTATAGGACAAATCCAGCATGGACAGATCAGTGCACTGCCCTAATGTTGGAGGAATAGTTCCTGAAAGGAGGAGGTTGTTGTTGAGAAACAGAAAACTCAGTCGAACCAAGTTTCCTACAGTTGCAGGAATTTCACCAGAGAGTTGATTGTTTGACAGGTCAAGCAGACCAAGACGAGGGAGCTGACATAATGCTGCTGGAATTGCACCAGTTAATAAGTTGTGTGATAAGAAAAGCTGCTCCAAGGAAATCATCTGATTGATTTCAGCTGGAATGGTTCCATTTAGAGAATTGGATGTCAAATTCAGCACTGTAAGATTGGAAAGATGTGCTATTTCTGAAGGGATCATTCCAGAGATCCTGTTTTCTTGCATTAACATGGTATCTAGAATGACACTAAGTTGGTCAATGGAACTGGGCAATCTTCCTCCAAGATTCATACCAGCCATCTCAAGCTCCTCTAATTCGGTACAATTTGCAAGTGCTGTGAAGAATGGCTCGAGGTTGGTGTTGCGATCATGGCTGACCATATTATTATACGATAAATGCAGTGAGACAACTGAATATAGTTTCCCTATGATATTTGCAGGCAATTCCCCAGTGAGATTGTTATACTCCACATCTATATTATATAACTCTGAAATGTTGGCTAAAGATGCAGGAAGTTCTCCTCTAAATTGATTGTTGTACAAATTAAGGTTCCAGATGCCTGGACAATTTCCGATCTCTTCGGGAATTCGGCCTGTGAACAAGTTCTGGGACAGGTCTATATTCGCTAATGAAGTGCAGTTTGAGAAGAAGGAAGGTGAAAGTGTGCCCGTCAAATGGTTTCCGTTGAGAGATAGCACAGTAAGGTTGGGAAGAATGGAAAGAAATTCTGGAAATGGGCCATGTAGATTGTTGCTGTCTAGCAAGAGAGAATGCAGATGCTGAAGAGAAGAAAATTCAGGAGGAATAATGCCATAAAAGTCATTCTCAGAAAGACTGAGACTTCGAAGCTCACTGAGATTTGAAATGATGGGAGACAGTGGTCCTGTGAGTTCACTGCGGGACAGATTGAGTTTTACCACACTGAGTCGATGTTTGTCGCATCTGACACCTGCGAAGCTGCAAACATCTCCATCTTCAGTCCAGGTAGCTAGCATGGGCTTTGGATAAAAAACTATGGTCTTTTTGAATGCTAGAAGAGCAGCCTTGTCAGCAAGCAAGGAATGGTTACGATGGTGGTGAGAACCTGAAACTGCAAAAGAAGACATTAGAAATAAATGCTGGAGCAGCAGCAGAAATGTTCTGATGAAGATCATTTTTCTTCTGTTGTAAGTGTCCAGTAATGTTTCTTTTATGAGAACCCTTGCTCCTCACAATTTCATCCCGCTTCATAATAATGAATTACTGTCAGAAAAAAGAACTTGAACTTTTAACAGAGAGGTGCAGATGCGATTGATAGAATAAAAGAGTGGTACAAATGAAGTGATAATTGATCTCTCAGGAATTAAAAAGAAATTCAGTGCAAGTTATGATTTTGTGGGGGTACTCAAAAACTAATCTCACCTCTTTCGTCATGATGAGTAGACCTTCAACTAAGCCTAAGAGGTTGCATGTGATACTGTTGAAATATGCTTTACTTTGCCTGCACAGTTGCATATGCATGTGATACACGCACAAAGAGGTTGCATGTGACATTTCTTTACCCTGTTCATCGTGGATGCAAGATGTGTTTCTTTCGGGTACTGCAGTTGACATTTTTGTGTGATAGGAGTAAAACTTGTTTCTAGAAGATCTCAGCTGACATTCTTAGTGTTCTTCGAGTGCAGATGACTAAGGCCACTGTCTGTGGCTTGTCCTTCTGGAACAAGACGCCAATCCTGAATCATATCAACCAAAAACAACGGGAATGATCTCTCGTTTTCATGGAACAGAAAGTAGCAAAATTTCTGCGCAAGTCTGTCTATTGTTTTTGGCTGTCCCGTTATCATTTCTTCATCATCATCACAAATGGAGAATTTGATGGAAATGAAAGCCTCCACTAGGCTTGGAATAGGTGGTTGAGTTGGTGAAGAGCTAGGGTCCAAGAGGTGTCTTCTCTGATTCGAATTCCTTTGTCCACTAATATTATTTGTCACAGACCGCAGGGCATGCTCTTGAGAGTCTTGTTTAGAGAGAGAAGATTTGGCATGGTGCATGCAAGCCACCACATTATACCCTTCCAAAAAAATAAGAAAGAATGCCAATATCTTTTAGGACCCACGCTCTTTAGGGAAGATTGTGGCTATCCCCTTTTTTCGATCCTCTTGCAAGCTTTTTTGAGCTGTTCTGCGTGAGTTAGGCGCTCCTAGTTCGCAAATTGCATTTTCATAATCAAATTTATTCTTCACTTTTACTTTTAGATTAGATCTACACTCCATCATCAAGTGGATGGTGCTCATGGAGTAGTGGTGCAAGGATTTTTTAAGGCCTTCGGCCCCCTCTATCCTATGACCCTGCCGATATGTGTTTTTTTAACAGACACGGTGCAAGTTCTCTCTTATTTGTCAAGTTCTTACCCTTTTAGATACTCAAATTTCAAGACTACACAGGATATTTACGTCTTGTTAGACTTCATACCAGTGAATTCAACTCTATGGCGCCTCCATGAAAGCTTGATGTAACACAGACAAGGTTTTTCTGGGGGTGCCTCTTGTACTGATTTATATCACCGTATATGTTTTTACGGTGAGCATGAAATTTCACTTGTATACTTTAAAAGAAAGTGATGCAGTCCGGAAACACTTGCTTTGATGGCTTGCCAAATTGGATCTAGATGTATGAGCTGGGTTTTCTGGTTTAGGCTTGAGTATTCATAAAAAAAAAAAAAAAAAAATCGACGAGAAACTCTTCCATGCTAGAGTCATTAAATTCAACAAAAAGAGAATCGGGATTTTTCATGTGCTGGTTTAGCTATTTAAGCCAGGCCCAAACGTTTGGGGTGTTGCAATGAAATCAAAAGATGGTTGTCATTTGGGCCAGGTGGCCCAAACTCAACAAGCTATCTTTTAAGCCCATTTTAAGTGCGCCGGAAGAAAGGAAAAAAAGAAAAGAAATAACCTTACTAAACACTCCTCTTGCAATAATAAAAAAAAAAAAGTAACCATGATGAAGGCGTATTTTTTTAATTTAATGAATAATAAAAATCACCAGCCGTCACTTTAAGGCTATTTATAAATGAAATAATAATTTAATTTAAAAAAATCAACGAGGAAAATATAAAGTTTATTATTTAAATGCAATACATCTATACAACTAAGGAAAAAAAAATACTTTTCGAGTTTATTAAAATACAATATATCCAAGAACTAAAAATCTAGTTTCATGCATTTTTTTTCTAAATTACAAGAAATATTAGCAATAACTTATCTTTCTTTTATATAAAAACACTTGTAGTAATATAAAACATCACTATTCATATTTGATCAACATCATGAATTTATTCATTTTTATTATAAATTTATTTTTAAAAAATATTTTTCTTGGAGTTAATTTTTCCGTGGTCACTTTTAATTTAAAAGAAACAAAAATAATATTTTATAGTTAGATTATCATATGTATAAAAAAATATTTTTTAATATATTTCATAATAAAAATTACTTTGAAAAGCATGGCACGATAATTGTGGAAGCAGTTCTTCTATTGCATGGCACGCAAAATTCGACGAGGAATTTCTGCGTGCTTGCTTGGAGTCACAAGTGCCAGCTGTGCATTGAGATCTGACTTCGCAAAGCAATAGTCTATGCACCCTTCGTCGGGAAATCATCTAAGCTCGATGTTTGATTATTCCCAGGTCCTTCAATGTGAAAGTAATCGACCTTCACCGTTTGCCTAACTTTTATTGCTAGTGGACAAGTTGTATCAACGTGCTCCATCATCGTGCAATATTAAAAACACAAAACACGGTTTAGTTAGCTTGAAAATATATTGAAATTCACTTGATTAGGGTTTTTTTTATAATTAAATAATATTATTTTTTAAAATTGTAATTTGAGTTAACTTAGACTTTATATCAAGTCAATGTTATTTATATCCATGATTGAAAATAAAAAGTTTGAACCCTAATAGAGAATGATGGCTCAAGTTGAATTACAACTCAAATGGAGTATAAGTGCATAATTAGACTCGAAATGGCCTGCAATGACTTCACTTGACTTTAATATACTTAAATTAGCCATCAACATGAGATATTAATATTGGATTTCTTAACTAATTTTGAGCATTAATTGTAGTCTTGGCATTCTTAAATCTTAACCTTAAACATATCTTGTATTTAAATGTTGTTTCTACTAGATACATTAATAAATATATTATTTAAGAAAAGAGATATAATTTAATTAGTTAAATTATATATTTATTCTCTCAAGATTATTAATTTGAATCTTATAAATTTCGGTGTGGTTAGAAACTTAAATAATTATTAATTTTAAAACTTATAAAATTAATTAAAATATATGTAAACTCACGTTAATATATTTATATTAATTAAAAAAACACACTATTTAATGTTAAGCATGAAGGGGGAGAAAAAGAAAAAAGAAGAAGAAGCTGAAGTACGTGAAAAGTAGG
This sequence comes from Populus ilicifolia, assembly GCA_015708895.1. Classification (NCBI taxonomy): domain Eukaryota; kingdom Viridiplantae; phylum Streptophyta; class Magnoliopsida; order Malpighiales; family Salicaceae; genus Populus; species Populus ilicifolia. The sequence goes on along the minus strand of SRLM01002332.1, from coordinate 99,708 downwards.
CTACTTACCAATGGGCATTTATCAATAAGCACATGGCCTTATGATATCAGCTTCCCTGTAGCTGCACTTCCAAAGAGGTTAGCAGCTTGGGATTTAGATTCTCTCCTTTGGAAGAGTTAGCTTAGGAAACACTTAATTAAGAGGATGTCATTAACTAGCCCCTCAACTTTCTATGGTGATCACTTAAGTCCTTGTTCTAGTGATACGACACACCGTGCTCCCTCCTATTAACTACTATAGTTGACTCTGTTGACCATGTATGGCATGCACAAACAAAATCCCACACAGTAAATTTAATAGCAAGGTTTTATTTTTGGAGTCGTTTTTTGTTTATTTATTAAAATATTTTACATATTTTAAAGGTTTTATTTATTTATTTATTTATGTAATTTAAGACTGTGATTCATTGATTTTTGTGCTAACAAATACTCAGCTAGATCCTTGAAATATTATTTATTTTGAAAATAAATAAACAGTGCCCAAATTTCACTGGAAAAGGTTAAGATATATCATAAAACAAAAAAAAAACTAGCATTGTGAAAATCTTAATGCAAAACATCATGGATATTCTCGGAAGGGGTTTTGAGAAAAGGTCGAAGGTTAACCTGTAGCTAACGATGAAATCAAACGAAGCCAAGCAAAAGACGATGGTTCAAGGGCCAGAAAGATCAATTTGTTAGCATAAGCCTCAATGTGCCGTAGACTTAATAGCTCAGGGACAAATGCAGCAAAAAAATAAAATAAAATTTGAACGTTCCCGACAACGTCTGGCGACATAGCAATCCGAATATACAGCGAGGTTTGGTTTGCAAATAGAACATAAACAATTTACAATCGGTGAAAATCCAAATCCGGACGCGTTAAAGGCTTTCAAACTCGCTTTCCCTGTATATCAGAAACCCTAGTGGGACTTTTTGTTGACAATTCAGTTGCGTTTAGCTTAGAAGACAGGGAAACAAAAGCAGGAGCTGCAACCAATGAAGAGAAAGGCAAAACACATAGAAGAAGAAGAGAGCATGAAGTGCAACAATAACAATGGTGGAGTGGCATGGTCAAGAGGGCCACTTATTGGCAAAGGAGGGTTTGGATCAGTTTATTTAGCAAGTTTAAAGAACCCCAAATCAAGAAACGGCTATTATCCTCCAGTAATGGCTGTCAAGTCCGCAGAGGTCTCTGCTTCTTGCTCACTTCAAAAGGAGAAAGAGGTATTTAACTGTCTCAATGGATGCCCTTTTATCATCAAGTGTTTTGGTGAAGAAACTACTAGTAATAAAGATGGCGAGATGTTTTATAATGTGTTGTTAGAGTATGCATCAGGAGGGAACTTAGCTTGCTTTATCAAGAAATCCGATGGTGTTGGCTTGCCTGAATTGGATGTGAAAAGACACACTAGGTCTATTCTTGAAGGGATTTGTTATATTCATAGTCGTGGTTATGTGCATTGTGACCTCAAGCCTGAGAATATACTGCTTGTTTCCAATAGTGCGAAGGCAGGTGAATTTGTGGCAAAGGTTGGGGATTTTGGGTTGGCGAAGAAATCAGAGAAGAGGAACAAGAAAATGAAAATTGACCCTTATTTAAGAGGGACTGCTTTGTACATGGCTCCAGAGACCGTGGCTAATCATGTTCAAGAGCCTCCTTGCGACATTTGGGCTCTTGGTTGTGTCGTTCTTGAGATGCTTACCGGGAAGCCAGCTTGGGATTTGAAACCTCATGTTACAACTGAAGAACTTCTGAGGAAGATTGGTGATGGATATGAATTGCCTAAAATTCCTTCTCAGATTTCGAAGGACGCTAAGGATTTCTTGAAAAGGTGTTTTGTGGCCAACCCAATGTTCAGGTTTACTGCTGAGATGTTGCTGGATGAACCTTTTGTGTCAGGAGTGGATTTAGATGGCGTTGAATTTGTGGAGACTTTGGATGCTGAAAGTTTGGAATGGTCTGTCACATTATGCGGGACAGATGATGAATTTAGTGATCCCTCAGTTTATGAAGAGTGGAGCTTCACATCAGATGAGGGTTCATGTTTCTCTCCTTGGTCTTATGATGAAGAGGGCATTACCAGTGATGTTGATGCAATGAAGCATGCATCAAGGGTTGAAGCAAACGCAGTGCAATATCCAGCAACCTGCACTATCACTACTGGTGCATAAAAGTGAATTAATTGCAGACTTTTCAGTCATAAATGTCTAACATGTCTAGGTTGACATTCTTTGTTGAGAATTCTTTCGTTTTTTCTGCATATTGCAGTAGATCACAGGATAATTTTGTTCTTGTAATCAATGATTCATTGATTTTAGCCAGCAACATGGATAGAAGAACAGGGTTTGTTATTGATTGATATCTTTCTTTATTGAGTATTATTTTTAATTTACAGCTGCTACCACACCTTTTTCCAGCATATGATCCTTAATCCATTCATATAAGTAGGTTCGTAACATTCTATTGACTAAATGTTAAGGGTTAAGACCTCTATTTCTGTCTTGGATGTGCGAGTAACTGAGAAATCAACTTCCTAGAGAATAATAAAACTTTTCATGCCCAAGTTAACTAATAATTCTCTTACTAGCTGCAGTTTGATTAACAGATGCAATAAGACTCAGATCTTCCACATCACAACAAAATTCATCCAAAGCTACTTAGATTATTGGAAAAATGAGTTTCAAATTTTCCACTTTTAACTCCACAATATGATCCATTTCCAATTTAATCCATAGAGAATTAGGAATATCTGTCAGGAAAGCCTTCTGAAGTTCCAACTTTGTGTTTAGGATTTTCAGATTCTGCAGTGGTCACTCTGGGAAATTATGATTTTTAAAAGAAAACTTTTCCAGTTCTTTTTGTTAATTTAGTTGCAATCAACTGTCATTGAAATATTCCCTTGAAGATTGTCATCACTTGACTACTGCTACATGTATGTGTTGAAGTTCATCTATCCCCACTTCCCCCTTTGTTTCAACTTCCCTCTGAAGAGCAGAGCTGCAGTATTTGTTCTACGAGGAGCCTTCACTGCTAAAGAAAGTGCATCCAGTCCTTAAATGCTAATTTGCTCTGGAATTTTATTTTTTTTCATACTATTTTTTGAATCTTTCCATGACTTTTTTTTTCCTGGAACCTGATTGCAGTACAACCGGAATCGACATGGCAGCAAGTACAGACATTTAGGATACAGTTGATAAATGATATCAGCTAATGTTCCGAGGGGCAAACTATGTACATTCAAGTGTAGTGCCCTGCAAGGTATGCACACTTTGGACAGACTACAGGGTAGGTGAACGCTCATATAAATGGCATGACAACAGATATAGAATCCAATCTTTATAAGCTCTCCCAGAATCATAATAAGCTTATCATAACCTTGTTCTTCTCATCGTTGTTTACCAAGTTCATGCCAAGGACTCCAAAGACTCATTTTGTCTACATTTTTTAGTTCTGTTATCCACTCTTTATTTCCTAATAATCATCACTTTCCAGAACTTTTGAACGGCTGTAGTGACATTTTTTGTATGAACATTGCCAGCTGCAGCTAATTCCTTACACTTCAATCTCTCAACTCCAGCTAAGGCATCAAGAACATAAAGATTTCTACCATTACCAATATAAAAAAGGGAAATCAACTTGCATGATGACAATACACTCTAACTAGAAAGTAGACAAATAAGAAAAAGGGAAAATCTGAAGCATTACAGTGCAAGAACTTGGAAGAGACCACCAAATGATCAAATGTATGGAGTTGGAATGAATAATAACTGCACATAAAATCAACGCTCTCTTGACATAACAGTCAATTTCATGGAACCAATACTACATTCTAACCATATCACTACCATATCTGTTCAGCTTTTTTGTGCTTTCAACTTTTTCCTAGTAGCACCAGCAAAAGAAATATTAGAGCAACAGCATCATAATTCGTTGCAGACAATAAATGGTAGGAAAAAAAGAGTGTAAATGCAGCGGAAAGAAGTTATTGGTATAACAGAAGAAGATTGAAAACAAGTAATCAATTTTTGATTGATTGAAGAGCATCCGAACACAGTAATTAAATTTAATGTTGAAGGGAAGAAGACTGAGCACACCACACTACCAACTTGTTAATCTGATGTATTTGTAAACATTGGAGAGACATCAGGAACAATGCTGGAGCTGGAAAACTGCTCAGTATCTTCTAAAAGGGAACCGGGTGAAGAATGCTCCAGAGATACAAAGATGTCCTCGCCTCATAAGTTGAAGACAGTGGTAAACTGAACCTTTCAGGATTCAAGACCTCCTCTCCTTCACTACCCTTTCTCTCTCCTTCTTCCTTAAATGCCATCACATACTTGTTATCCAGGATCTCACTTGCTGTTGATCTCCGTGCAGGATTCCTTGCAAAGCAACACCGGAGAAAATCCTTGCCTTCCTCTGATATGTTGCCAGGAATAGCTGGCGATTCGTGTGCAGAACCAATCATAGATAGAAGGTCCCTCACAACTGAATCCGGATCCTTCTCTGGAAATTCTTTTCTGCTCCTTCTCACATTTTTTTTCCAGCGATTTCGTTGACGCCAATTTGTTGACAAACTGATGCCATTACTCTTTTATATCATTCATGCAGGGCAACTCCTTTCATTCCATTTGACTAGAATTCCATCCTACCATCTTTATTAACTTCAGCATTAAAGGGTGTTCCAACTGTAGCTATATCAAGGCAGCCCAGGGAAGACATAGGGATTTAAACTGAAGAGTGCCAAAAGAATTTGTTTACAAGGCTATTATAGATGCAGCCATTCTGGGGCCAATGAGATGGTCATTCGAGACCACTAAGGTCATTGAAAAGAATAATACACTTTCTAGCTGCCGTGGACCGATAGGAATGGTGCATATCGATAGATATTGCTGCACTGTGTTTGCCATCGCTTTAAATGCATCAACATCACTAGTAACAAGGAGAAACAAATGCCCTCTCCTTCTATCTGTTTCTTTGATAAGTTAACACCCTCTCCTTCATCATCAGACCCGCAGGAAAACAGGAACCTTCATCTGATGTGAAGCTCAAATCTTCAGAACAAGCAGAGCCACCGAATTCATAATCTGCTCCGATCAATGCAGCTGTCCATTGCACCGTTTCCTGCATTCAAAAGTCTCCCCTGCTTCGCCTGGAGTATTATTTAACCTGGGTTGGCTAGTGAGAGAATGAGCAACTGCACCGGCGATCCTGGATAATTTCCTCGGCATGCGCGTTTACCCACTTAACACCAGATAAATTGGAGAAATCACCACAAAAGAATAAATAAATTAGCACTAGTCGAGCTATCGACAGAAGCAAAAATCCACGCTGCACATAAAAAAATGCAGTGGATAATATATATTTTTTTCCTAGTCTCTAGCTCATGACAATGTAAGAAATATTTTTTTATTTAAAAATTAGGCAAACACCACCTTGTGGCTGTAGTTTAGTGGTGAGAATTCCACGTTGTGGCCGTGGAGACCTGGGCTCGAATCCCAGCAGCCACATCATTCTAAATGTTTTAATTTTTTATCTGGGCTTGACATTGACATTTTAATGCCTCCCATTTTCTTCGTATATATATAACCTCTCATAAGGCCTCAAGATTTTATATTGGGCTTGGGATGAAAAGGCCCAATCCCTTTCACTGGGCCTTTTAAGTCAACCTCAAGCATAAGATACATGAACCATAATCATCAGATCGCCTCAATTTTTGGAAGGAAATCTTGGAATGAAGATTATGGTGGACTTTTGATATAGCTGTGATCTGGACTGTCGTTTGCAATTCTCAACCTAGTAATGGTCTTCTAGATTTGCTTCCTATTTCAACTGCCCTCCCGCCCCCAGCACCTTGCTGCTTGGAGACCTAATGGAGCTTCCAGTGCTTCTATGTATATCTGCTGTTGATGCAATCTTCTGTATTGACTGCCATATTATGTTGCAAAAAACCAAAGCATATCACACCCACTGAGATTTTGAGCTCATCAACCCCTTTGTCTTCTCTCCTCTCTTCTTCATTCAAGGTGAGCTAAGTTCTTGTATTTTTTTTTGGTTTTACTGAAATGGGCTCTTTTCTTTATGGTAATTGGTAGTTCCTTCTCTTCTCTGTTTCCTTACCACTTCCATTCTCTGTAACGCACAAGCTCTACCTCTATGCTTTGTTGTAGCGGTGAACTTCTCTTTAGATCTTAGGTGCCTTTTGCCTTGACTGTAAATTTCATTATCGATGCTGAATGGTGACTTTTCTTTTCTTAATTCAATTTTTGTTCTTTTCATTCGTTGCCTATATGTGACTCAATGCTTAATTCTCTAGTAAAAGTTAGCTAGTTTGCTCTTAATTATGCCGCCTCAAATCAACTAAAATAATAAAGAAACCCCCCTTCTTAGTTGCGCCTAACAGAAGGTTGCTCTTTGATTTGTTTTGGTAGGCTAAACATTTATGTGCTTTGTGATATACGAGCATGATCTCTAATCCCTGTGAATTTGTTTTAGCTTCCTGAAAACAGAGAATTTCTCTGCCTTGTGATATGCAATTCCCTAATACATATCATGAGTTTGTAGGATAGTTGATTTGTTAACCTTTCATATTATGCAAACTAGTAGTCACTTCAGCACAAATATTTTCATGGAAATTTATTCCCATCTCAATAAATAATTATATTGTGTTTTTAACTGAACCGTTATTGTCTCCTCCTCCTCCTGATCCCTTTCTAACTTCCCTTCTCCAATTCTTCTACCTTGAATTTAAACAAGATCAAACCTCAAATTACTCCAACGATACTCTAGGTAAATAGAAATCCTCAATTGATTTTATCATGTATAATAGCATGCATGCATACCTCAATTTGGTAATTCATCTACAGTTCTCCTAGTTTTTCTTTAATGCAAACACTAATATCTTCTGGAAATAGCATCTCGTTATTCCGTAATTCATCTACAGTTTTCCTTGTTAGGGGATGAGAATGTATTTATAAAATCCAGCCCGTCTCGTAAATTAATTGAGCGTTTTAATATTTTTTTAAATAAAAGTTAAAATAATATCATTTTAAAAAAATTATAAAAATCAAATCAGATTTCACCCAAATTTTGATTACGAGTAACTTGCTAGATTAACTAAGTTTGAGTAGTTAAACTCCCACCCAATTCTATGTAACACTGGCCTCCGGCGGGCGGGTTTAGTAATACTGGTGGCAAAATAATATACTGTTGAAGAGGGTAGCGTAATAGAAGAATATCTAATAGTTTTAAAAGAAAAACAAAATTGAGAATAGTTTTAGTCCGGCCAGTTGAAAATTGGTGAATGATTGGGAGAGAGATTTAAGATTTGCCCTTGAAAGTGATATTCCAAAAGCAAAGTCATGCTTGACAAAACAGTAATTTCAAGTGTCTTCTGGCATAATTAAATATCTGCCATACTATCAACAAGAATTCTGCTTTTCCTTTCTGCAGTTTCATGGAAGACGACAACAGACTGCAAGTAGTAATGTTTCCATGGCTAGCCACCGGACATCTCATACCATTTCTCCGACTCTCCAAGCTCTTAGCTGAAAAGGGTCACAAAATCTACTTTGTATCAACGCCCAGGAACCTTAATAGGCTTCCTAAAATACCAAAACAACTATCTTCAGAAATTATTCTAGTATCTTTTCCCTTTCCTCATGTACCCAACTTACCATCCTGTGCAGAGTCATCTACAGACGTACCTTACACCAAACAACAGTTACTAAAGAAAGGCTTTGATTTGCTTGAACCACCACTGACGACTTTCCTTGAATCCTCAAAACCAGATTGGATTTTCTACGATTATGCTTCTCACTGGCTATCATCCGTAGCAGCAAGGCTTGGTATCTCATGTGCCTTCTTTAGTCTTTTCACTGCTGCATGTTTATCTTATATTGGGCCACCATCAACTTTGATGAATATTGGAGATCCCCGGTCGAAAGCTGAGGACTTCACGGTCGTGCCCAAGTGGATCCCTTTTGAATCAGACATCGTTTTCCGTTTGCATGAGGTAACAAAGTATGTGGAGAAAACAGAGGAAGATGAAACTGGACCGTCGGATTCGATCCGGTTCGGTTTTGCAGCTGGAGGGAGCGATGTTGTGATCATTAGAAGCTCTCCCGAGTTTGAACCGGAGTGGTTCAATCTCTTACACGATCAGCTGTACAAAAAACCAATTATACCGGTCGGGTTTTTGCCACCGATAGTCGACCATAAAGAAGAAGATGATAATAAGGATGGTCAAAAGTGGGGTAATATCAAAGAGTGGTTGGATAAACAAAATGCTAACTCAGTAGTTTATGTTGCCCTAGGGACTGAGGCTTCTTTGAGTGGTGAAGAATTGAAAGAGTTAGCTCTTGGTTTGGAGAATTCAACGTTACCTTTCTTTTGGGTACTCAACAAAATACCTGGGTCAACTAAGAACGCGTTGGATATGCTACCAGATGGCTTTCAGGAGCGAGTCAAGAATCGTGGGATTGTACATGGGGGATGGGCTCCACAGGTGAAAATACTGAGTCATGATTCAATTGGGGGGTTTATGACCCACTGTGGTTGGAACTCCATCATAGAGGGGCTAACGTTTGGCCGAGTGTTGATTCTGCTTCCAATCCTCAATGATCAAGGGCTTAACTCAAGGTTGTTGCATGGAAAAAAGCTTGGGCTGGAGATACCAAGAAAGGAGCAAGATGGATCGTTTACATGGGCATCAGTGGCCGAGTCAATGAGAACGGCAATGCTAGATGACTCGGGCGTATCATGGAGAAACCGGGCAAGGGAAATAAGATGCTTGTTTGGGGACGTGGATCGGAATAACTGTTTTGTGGCGAGGCTTGTAAATTACCTCGCGGAGAATAAGAAGGCCCGGGTTCCATAAATGTCGAATGGCTCACCTCGTGGAAATGAACCCAAGGCCGAGAGCTCGCTGTTTGAGATTCGAAATGGCTTGTAACTCATAAAATGCTTATGAGCTTTCCTCAGATGCGGGCGTTGTTAATTTTCTTATCATCAAGAAAAATGTTATGCCCAAACAACAAAAATTTATATGTGTTAAATAAAATAAATAGAATTTTGTACATGCCAATAAATAAAAAATTATTATTTTTAATTAAAAATTGAGTAGAGAAGTCGACATAAAAACATTATTGTTAAAAACAACTGAATATTTATTTCAATTTAAAATTGAGTATTTAAGATTTTGATTGGTTTAAATCACTAAAATTATATTTTATTTTATCAAATTGAACATTAATTTAATGTTAAAATATATTTTTAACAGCATAAGTGCCTTATATAATTAAATTTAACCAAATAAAATATCAAACTTAATTACAAATTAATCAATTTAATGTGAAAGGATTAAATTGAGAATAAAAAGGTTAAGTGATATAAAAATTAAAAGAAAAGGAAAAGGAAAAAAATATATGAATAATTATCGCAACTCAGGATTATGTCTCCTATACTGTATTTTTATTGTTTTTTTAATATTTCTTCCATCATGTATTATCTCATCATTTGATTCCAAAAACAGTTTTATATTTTCACCAATTGCAATTTTTGTAAAATTAAATTATAATTGTTAAATGAAAAGCCAAAGGATCTAATAAAAAAAAAGAGAGAGAGAGAGAGAATGCGAATGAAAATGAAAATAAATTTAGAAGAATCCAACAAGAAAAGATGAAGGAAAAAAATCTTTGGTGATAAAAAAAGTTTGAAGACACAATAAAAAAAAACAAAAAGGAAAGGATGCAAATAAAAATAAAACTAAGTGGTTTATTGTTCATGTAAACAAACAGCGTTTCATCCCAAGTTTTTTAATACATAGTAAAATAATTTCAAGTTTTTTTTGAAAGATTTTGGTTATGGAAAGCCAATTAAATTATCAAGTAATTTAACAAATTTTGAGGGAGAAAAGCCCTCATTTTATAATTATATATCAAGATAACTACCCAACGGTTCCATGTATCTTCAGTGATTGAAGAATGACATGATCTCCAGTATTAATTCCCATCCAAACCATCATGCCTCCGCATATTAATTTCAAATGAGCTTTAATGGACCATATGCCTGTCATCGTAATTATCTTCAGAAGATACACCATATGTGATTCTCATTTCAGTATCTATAATTTGGAAAAAATTGATGGAAGATACAACTGAAGATTGACTAGACCTTAATTAAATACTTGAATGGATAAAACTAGAGATGTAATTAAAGAATAATTAGGGTTGAAAAAAAATTATTTTCTAAAAGTTTTTATATTTTTCTTATTATCGAAAACCGCATCCCTCAAAACACATGCTTTATATATATCTAGATGAGTTAGTAAAATACAAATTATCTCATGCTTTTATAAGATATATATATATATATGTTATAACTCGAATTCAAAATCTATTATATAAATTTTGAATTATTTATTATTATGCTATGTACCTCAAAAAGTTTTATATTTTTTATAATTAATAAAGTTTATCAATAAAATATATTTTTTAATTAAATAAAAAATTAGCTTATAAAATATTTTTATTTTTAATTTAAATGGATAGTATAATTTCACAATTGATCTTCCTTGATCGATAAAATATGGTATTGCCTCGCGTGAAGGATGACTTTCAACGCAGAAGCCATCCCTGACTCCCATTTGTACGAAGTCCACACCTACCATCTACAGTTGACCACCACTACCTCGGGGAGATTCAAACACGAGGCCAGGAGACAATGCCGATAAAGACATGGAACGCGGAAGACCATGTATGGCTTTAGACCAAGGGCTAAGTCTTTCCTTTGTAATATTAGCATGACCGAATCTCCCGAACATGTGAATTAGACTTATGTCATTAACCAAATTGTAATATTATAGCTAGGAATTATAATCTAATTTACCCGGCCATCTATAGTATCATTTTATTTTTAATATCAAGTGGCAAGTCGACTTTAATGTTGATGGTTTGCCTACTTACTCAACACAGCAACACATTCACTTGTACAAGGTCTATATATAAATAACACATACCCAATATGCTTTAGTGTCATACATTACATGCTTAAGAATACGAAGAGCCCAATGACGAGTGCCGTCTTCCTTGCCACTGCTTTAGCCTTTGTTGGGCTTATAGCCATCAATGGCGCTCGAGCAAGGATTTTACCAGGTGATTAACAAGCTTATGCTTAGATATATCATCAAGTCTCACTAATTTCATAGAATTTTATTCATCTTATAAATTGTTTCTTGATTCGAACATGATTTGTTTAAAATGATGGACTCAAATAATTAAAGACATTAAATTTTTTGAATGTTGCATCTCTTTGTTCTGGAAATATAGAATTGCTTGGAAATATTCTAAATAAATCTTCGTTTCTTCATGTGCTGCAGATAGCCTTGGACTCGAAGTAGCAACACCAGCTAATTATGGAGCAACTTATAGCCCACCACCTCCATCTCCGATCCATTCACCAGGACCAAAGGAATTAACGAGCAATTACGAGAAGTATTCATCTCCGCCACCAGAGTCTCCGAAAGCTGATCCATCAATCGGTCAAGTGACGCCTAGTTATGGACGGACCACGCCATCACCGCCTCCACCCCCGAAACCTGCATCACCAAAAGCCCAGCTTGAGATTGGGTCTCCATGCACTGATGGGTGCATTTCTATGATAACAAATCTTGAAAGACCAGTACCAAGTTCACCTCCATCTCCAAAGCCAGCATCTCCTACACGTCAGATAACCTTTGATCTTGAACCGAAAGTGCATGCAGGACCACCACCAGGGCAAAATGTATTTTCAACTTGAGTTGGCTAGTAATTTCCTCTACGGGGTCATCTAATTAATTGAATGGATAGTTAACTAGAAGAGAAGAGATTAATTAGCGAATAAGCATGAGATTAACTTGATGGATGTAGACCAAACTTTTAAAGCTATAAAAGATCTTAAATTTCACTGTGACTGAGATTAAACAAAGAATTATTACACTGGCTGCCTATGTTAGTTTACATGGATATATAGCAGTGAATTAAGTTTATATCAAGTATATATGCTATAGTTATGTATAATATTTGGAGAGAGCTGCTTCAGTTATCAGGCAGTGTTTAATATGTTGAACAATATTGGTTGGCCTATACTGAATTGAACTAGATTATACTGGATAAATAATTATCTTGTTTTGGATAGAGAATTGTCTTGTCTTGTTTTTTTATTTATTTTGAATTAAATTAAATAATTTATTTTATTATAACTAGTAAAACTTGTTTGATTTCGCAGGTGAATTTATGAAATTCATGATTCTAAATCTAGTTTAAATTAAATTTTTAATTTAAATAAAAAATATTTCATCAATAAAATTTTTTCAACCTAACAAAGTTAACTTATAACCTAGCTGAATCAACCAACTTTAATCTTTTCCCACCAAGTCAAGATTAAGGAATTGAAAATGAAATAATATTATTTTAATAAAAAAATTAACTTAAATTAACTATTAACAAGTTTATTTGATAATCAAGACCAATAACTAAGTTTTTTTTTTCAAATTAATCCCAAACCGTAATTATATTTATAGTATCAATTTTTTATTTTAATATCAAATAACAAGTCGAGGTTGATGTGGACGTTTACCTTCGACACTGCAACATATGCTTATGTAAAGGTTTATAAATAACACATACCAACACGCTTTAGGGTCATATTGTTATTTCACTTGCTATTCTAATATTTTTTTTTAAAAAAAAAGTGTATAAATAGATTTTTATAGTATTTTTTTCAACATAGAAAAATTATCAAGTAGAATTCAAAAATTTTATGTATTCATTTAATTAAAAAAAACTCATTAAAATGAAAATCACATGTTTTTGTGGTCGAAAGCGATCCTAACCAAGACTTTTTTTATTTATTATCAAAATCCATTTGTTACCTTTCTTCTTCTTCTTAAATTAGGAAATAAAAAATAAAAAATAAATAAAGCTTAAGATCAAAATTAAAATTCATAAATTATAAGGATCAAAAGCTTATAATCTAAAACAATTGAGGACTAAAATATACATTTAGCCTCAATTTTATCAAATTCATTTCTTTTATTCATGTTTTTATTTTAATCCTTTATTTTTTAATCTTACTCTTCCTTACTAAATATGCTTTAATTGACCATCAATTAATTTTAAAAAATAAAGTTTGAGATCAAAATTAAAATTCATAAATTGTTAGGGATAAAATGCATATAATCTAAAAAATTTCAAGACTAAATTATACATTTGGCCTTCTTTTTATCAAATTCATTGTTCTCATGTTTGTTATTTTAATTCTTTATTTTTAAATCATATTTTTTTTAATAAATATACTTTAACCGACCATTAATTTAGGCTTATAAAAGAGTAATCTTTTTTTTTTGAGAAAAAAAGAATGACTAAAAAACCAAATCAATATGATAATCAATAATAAGTTTTTTTTTTAATGAGTACTAGGATGGAAAACAATATTTTCCCACGTTTTTTAGAATGTTACTTAACATGCAAAAGAATACGAAGAGCCCAAATGACGAGGGCTCTCCACCTTGCTACTATTCTGGCCTTTGTTGGACTTATAGCCATTAATGGTGCTCCAGCAAGAATTTTACCAGGTGATTAGCTACATTATGCTTGGACATAGTATCATGTCTCACTGATTTCATAGACAATTTTTTTTTTTAATCTTGTCGATGGTTTCTTGATTAGAAACACCATTTGTTTAAATGTGAATTTAAATAATCAATGAGGGTAAGATTTTTTAATGTTGATCTCTTTGTTCTGTACATATAGAATTGCTTAAAAATATTCTAAATAAACTTTCGTTTCTTCACGTGCAGCTGAGAGCCTTGGACTCAAAGCAGCAATAATAGCTAATTATGGAACTGGTTATAGCTCACCACTTACATCTCTTCTTAACATGTGATTTAATTTACTTTATTAAACTTTGTTTGGTAAATTAACATTAAAAAATATGGGCTCAAATGGAAAGTGGATGGATCGTCCATTGGTAAGCCTGGACCTGCTGGCATTGTGGGTTTTCTTCATGATCACAAGGGAGTGGTGTGGTGTGTTTTTTCAAAGGAAGTTGAGATTAAAGAATCCAACGAAGCGAAGCTGTTGGCAGTGATTAAAGCATTAGAACTATCATCTACCAGAGAGGAGTTTATTGGGAGGAGAATTGTAATTGAATCGGATTCTTCCAAGGTGATTAACTGGATGTAGACCTTCGAGGTTTCATGAGCTTGTCATCCTCGCATCCAGGTTCTCTCTAGTCTCGGGTTTGATAACGTACTCTCACACCTTGAGGGAGGGTAACTATATGGCAGATGCTCTTGCAAAACAACGCGTTAACCAAGTTTGTGAATTGGTAGCTTGGCTTTGACCCTTCATATAATTAACCGGCTCAGATTATACCATGCTGGCTGATTTTGTGCTCTATGCTGTGACTGGGTGACTGGGAGGACTCTGGTTTCATGTATACAGGGGCATGGATTTTGATTCCATTGAATTTCAGGGGGATATACAATTTATGGCTTAAAGAAGTGTTTGTTGGCTGAGAATCTGGTGAAGAAATAGTCAAGGGATGGATCTCTGACTATTAATTTTCTGCCTTCGAGTTATCTTTTCTCCCACCTGGTCTCTTTTGTTTCTGTTGTGTCTCTTTCCAATTGACCCTTGGGTTTGTTAATTCGCCTTTTCCAGACTTGATATTGGTTATAAAATAAAAATAACTACATTTCCATGATCATTGGTATTACTATTATTTGTCTTGTGCTCATTGGCATGCCATCTGCATTTAACCTAGCTAGGAACTCCTCGTGTCTAAATTTTCCGGGAGAAAGATTGTATTCTGTGCTATAATAGAAATCGGAAAGATTTATTATTTTTCTGGTTGCGGGTGCTGCAGGGACATCTGTGGACATACAGATTCTGCAACAATGTTTGGACCTTCATTTTACAGGATGCTTTGTTTAAGAATGAGAACTCCCAGGAGCAGGGGCGGAACAAGAAAACAAAACTAAGAGGGCTAAATTAAAAATTAAGGGAAACAAAGTTAAATTTTTAATTATTTTTACAATATTTACAAGGGAGGGAGCTGGGAAAAAAATTTCCTGCAGGGGCCGGTGCCTCCGCCACTGCCCAGGAGAATGTTGGTCTGGTTAAAATATATAGTAGCATGTAACTCGAAGCTGCTGACACGATGAGGTTGCAGAGACCTGGTATCTTCTGGTTGCAGAGGTGGATGGCAGCAGGGAAGGTTGGGAGTCCTGTTTACTATAGAAAACCTACCAGTACTGTATAGCCATCGACCTATTTCAGCTTACTATATTTGATGATGCATTCGTGGAAGGTGCATGCATATAGTATTGAACGATTTGTGTTGTTCCTTTTATTTACGAGTATGACAGGATTTGAGGATAAAGTCATGAAATAACAGTTGTCAACCCACCCACCAAAGACTTGGATTTGTATCAGTTCTAAGATAATTTGTTTTCATTTTTTTAAAATAATTTAAAATTATTTTGAAATAAATAATATACAATAATCTTTGAGCATATTTCATTTAGGTTTGAGTCAATTAAACTAATTAAATTTAGTTAGATGAATCGAGTTAATCAAATTTAATCGGATTAATTTTTAAATTGATTTTATATTAAAACTCAAAAATGTATATGTAAATATTAATTGTTTTTCATGTTAAAGAATTAATTCAAATAAAAAATTTTAATTATTTAATAAAATCTTATAATTTATATTATTTTTTAGTATATCTGCTCAGGTAAAAAAATTTAAAATTTAAAATTTATATAAATTAATATTATTTTATATTTAATTTTTATTAAATAAATTGATTATTTAACTATTAAAACTTTTATATTAATTCAATTTAAAAACTTAAATTATTAAATAAAATTGAAGGATGTAATTTTTCTTTATCACTGCAATTCGTCTCCCCTGTTCACAAGCAAGCGCATGCACGAAGGCAATCTTTTTGAAGATTTTTCATTTAATTTCTGTGAATTGCAACTACTATAGCCACAATATTCGTTCCACGCAAGCCACTTTTTTTGCAATTTCTTCCTCCACTACAAAAATGGTGTCTTAAAATGATAAAGATCATACTTTTTCACTTCTGGTGTATGCAGGTGCAGTCGTTGAAACCGGAGTTGAAATTGGGTTTTGTGTGAATAATAATGGGGCTAAACGTGACAATCCTGGATTAGCTGGTGTTTTAATTTGTGATTCTTCTGGTGCATGATTACACGGTTTTACTGCTAACATTCTGTGAAAGCTGCGCCCATCATAGAGTCAACTATGGGGGATTTCATTCAAAGTCTACCATGTTCCATGATTGTTACTTTCATAAATGGCAAACCCTAAGTGTAAATCTTTGAAGAAATGTTTTACTTTCCACAACTTACTTATTATTGAATTGAAAGTAATTTATTCCTTTGCAATCAATTAAAGAGTGCCTATTACCGTCTTGGCTGGCCTGAGTGGAAGGGGTCCCGGTCATTTAAGCAAGTTGTCTCGGATTCGAGTTCTTGTGGATGCAGCAAACTTTCTCGAGAGAAATCCTATCTTGACGTCCGACAGTACTTCGAAGGATGAGTCCTCGATAATAGGGACGCCAACTAAGTTCTTTCTTTCTCGTTCTATGCAACTGTTGGAGTTTTTGTCACCGAATAGTCTTTGATTCAACCTTTTACTGTATATGTGGTCTAAAACGAAGATGCATCAAGTCAAGAGTGGATGTCCTTGCTTGTGGAGATTGAATGAACCCTGTATGTGCAAAAAAAAACGTGTTTTTGTGTACCAAGTAGAAATATTTGATCAAGCACCGAGCAGTCAGCTAGTTTCACGGGTGCTTCCCCTTGAAAAAACTAATTTAATATCACATGTACAATGACCCACTTATGCCTTGTGAAAAGACCTCGAGAGCAATGTTCGAGAGCATTAATTTGAAAAATTGGTGTTTTAAAAATATTTTTAAAAAATAAAATTAATTTTATTTTGATATTTTTATATTATTTTGATATGTTAATGTTAAAAAAATTAAAAATATCATTTTAATGTATTTTTAAGTAAAAACACTTTGAAAAATAACTATTATTTAGTGATATTTTATTTATTTATTTAGTGTTATAACAATAAAGATTGTAAATGTGAATTAGACTAGTGTCATAAATCAAATTATAATATTATAGCTAGGTATTATAATCATATAACTTTGACTTACATATTTGAATAATAAAATTTTCAACCATAGACCATTTTTTTACCCAATATGTAAAAAAAAACGATATTTTCTATCGAATATGTATTAGTTAATCTATTTAGACGGACAATTATAATATCATTTTTTTCTTAATATCAAGAAACAAGTCGAGTTTAATGTGGACGGTTACCTACTTACTCACCAAAGCAACATATGAACATGTGCAAATTAAGGTCTATAAATAACACATACCCATCAAGCTTTAGTGTCATACTTTAATTACATGCCTAGGAATATGAAGAGCCCGATGACAAGTGCTGTCTTCTTCCTTGCCACTACTTTAGCCTTTGTTGGACTTGTAGCCATTAATGGTTCTCAAGCAAGGATTTTACCAGGTGATTAACAAGCTTGTGCTTAGACATATATATGATCAATCTAGTCTCACTAATTTCATAGAAGTTTATTCATCTTATAAATTGTTTCTTGATTCGAACATGGTTTGTTTAAAATGATGGACTTACATAATTAAAGAGATTAAAATTTTTGAATGTTGAATCTCTTTGTTCTGGAAATATGGAATTGCTTGGAAATATTCTGAATAAATTTTCTTTTCTTCATGTGCTGCAGATAGCCTTGGACTCAAAGTAGCAACACTAGCTAATTATGGAAGACGTAATAGCCCACCACCTCCATCTCCGATCCCTTCACCAGGAACCACGGAATTAGCGGGCAATTACGAGAAGTATTCATCTCCCCCGCCACAGTCTCCGAAAGCTGATCCATCAATCGGTCAACTGACGCCTAGTTATGGACGGACCACGGCATCACCTCCTCCACCCCCGAAACCTGCATCACCAAAAGCCCAGCTTGAGATTGGGTCTCCATGCACTGATGGGTGCATTTCTATGATAACAAATCTTGAAAGACCAGTACCAAGTTCACCTCCATCTCCAAAGCCAGCATCTCCTACAAGTCAGATAACCTTTAATCTTGAACCGAAAGTGCATGCAGGACCACCACCAGGGCAAAATGTATTTTCAACTTGAGTTGGCTAGTAATTTTCCCTACGGGGTCATCTAATTACTTGAATGCATAGTTAACTAGGACAGAAGAGATTAATTAGCAAATAAGCATGCTCTCGAACTATGGCAGTGACTATTTCCCATCTCTCTAGGGCAAGGTTCCGTTGGGTGATGTTCTTGCTAGCTTGGCAAATCTTAGTTCTCTCCTTGATTAGCTTGGTGTTTTTAGTGAGAGCTAGCTCTAAGCGAGGTTAACAGAAAGCAGTACTTAGCTGAGTGATTTTAGCTGGAAAATCTTATGCATACAAATAATGGCAGCGAATCATGAAATTATATATATAATCCTTCTTGGTTTTTCTTCATCTTAATCAATAGCTAGATGGCTTTTACCACAGCTATATATGTGTATCGGAATTCATACACCTATCTGGTTGATCGTGTATTCCCAGTAAAATGAATTCGTGACTGATCTTATCTTGATGCACAGCTAGCTAGACGATGGTTGAACACATCATGCAACTATGTATGTATATTTATATTAAGAGAGGTTTTTTCTTTCTTTTTTTGTTTGTGTTTTTAATTTGTTAATATAAAAAAATTCAAAAGGTATTTTTTAAATATTTTTTATTAAAAAATATTTTTGAAAATCTACGGCAGGACCAAACACTTAAATTTATGCTATTGAAATCAAATATTGAACTTCTGAGATTTTATCTCAGCACTTATTAATTGATTTGAACTATTACGCTTGAAGCGGGAGAGTTGTAGGATAACCTGATGGATGTAGACCACACTTCTAAAGCTATAACAGATCTTGAATTTCACTATAACTGAGATTAAACAAAGAATTATTACGCTGGCTGGCTATGTTAATTTACATGGATATATAGCAGCTCTTTTTAGTAAATTAAAGATATATCAAGTATATATGTTATAGTTATGTATAATACTCAGAGAGAGCTGCTCCCATTATTTAGCCAATGTTTTGTATGTTGAAGATTATTGATTGGACTGTATTGAAGTAGATTATACTATGTAAATAATTATGTTTGGTATATTTTGAATTGAACTATATAATTTATCTTATTTTATATTTGATGGATATTAAATAGACCTAGCTAATTTAAAATCTAGATAAATTTGAGTTTAAGAAAAAAATAAAAAAAATTGATATGATTTGACTTGATCAAAAACTAGATTAGCTCAAAATTGATCATTGATAAAAAAAAATTATTGATTTTTTTTACATGAGTTAATAGTTAATTTGATTTGTGATTTAGATATTGTACTCACTTTATTTTTTAATTAGATTTTAAAATTACAAGAATAATAATTTTTAATATTATAATTTATGTTCCTAATCTTGATGGTGTCGTGTGCATGATGAGTTTAACTCTTGTAACATAAAGTCTCGTGGGTGGTAGGTTAGGACCCCTCTCCCATGGTCCTAAAGTTAAAGTAAACAAATTGGAACGACAATGGTGAAGGAGTAAAGCAAGCCGCCACCAACACAGTAAAATTGTCGGTACCTCATGAGTCGCCACTCAGCTCATTATCCTGAGCTGATTGGTTCCTCTGGCCCATGCTTGACGTGACAATGTTTTCGCACGGGTTCACTGTCCGAGAGTGATACTTTTTTGGTCCTTTTCCACTTCGGTCAACCACCATGATTTTCCCGGCATAACATATCTTTAACTATACAAGTATATTGTCTCTCGTTTCACAGCAAATTATTAATATTTTTAAAAATATATTTTTTTAAAATTATATATAATATTTTAAGTTTTTCTAAATTTAATGATGAAGTTAAAGTCAAATCCAAAAACCATAAATCTAAAAGGAATACTGGAAACTGATAGTTTGGTCTGACGGCTATTTCAAACTACAAAACTATATTTTAAATATTCTAAATAAAAATTTTAATTATTTTTTTATTTTTTATAAAAAAACTATTTAAACCCTTGAAGTATTTTAAGAAAATGCTAGTTAATTTTTTTATAAATATTTTTTTACCTCTTTTAAAAATAATATTTAAACTATGATTAAAGT
>SRLM01002332.1:871-78899 GCA_015708895.1 Populus ilicifolia | reverse complement strand
TTTTTTTATAAAAAATACATTAAAATCATTTTTGAAGTGTTATAAACAAAAATCTTGTGTTTGATGGTCATGTCTAATTAATATTTTTTTATTTTTTATAAAAAAATATTTAAAATAGGCTTAAAATATCCAAAACTAAAATGTTAATTAATTGTTTATCAAAAAACATATTTTATAAAAAAAATATTTAAACTACCCTTGATTATCCTAAACATAAATGTCAATTGCTTTTTTTATAAATATTCTTTTTATTTTTTAAATATGTAAACTATCCTTAAAAATCATAAACAAAATCTAATTAATTTTTATTTTTTTAAAAGACATTTAAACTATCTAGAAGTATCTTAAACAAAAATTCCATTTTTTTTATTTTTTATGAAAAAATATCAAAACTATCTTTAAAGTATTCAAAATATATTTTTATATTTTTTATATAAAAAATTAAATTACATTTGAAAACGTAAATGCTAATTGGTTTCTTTTATAATTATTTTTTATAAAAAATATTTAAATTACTAATAAAGCGTCATAAATAATTTTTTTCAATAATCTTAGGTTTTGCAGTTATGTGAAACCCAACACTTTTGGTTTAGGTAATCGTATTATGACCTAATATGTATTAAAAACTTTTTAAATAATAATTATAAAAAATAACATCCTCTAATATCTAAAATATTGTGTACAATACAAACATTTTATTTTTGTAATATGGTTTTCAGTACAAATACTTTATATATATAATACTAATATAATAATTTTCTTATGCATTTTAAAATATAGTATAATGTAGGTATGACCGTATGATGCAAGTGGTGGTTTTTAATTTTTATTTGAGTTTTTGATAATTAAAATATTCATGTTAAAAAATCTAAACGATCTTGAATGTTTATTTTACCAACAGTATAGATCTTGAAAAAAAGAAGGTATTACTCTCGTAAAAGTTCTGATAATTTTGCATATTTTGCCAGGAAATTAAATGCATTCGCCCTATAATTTGCATGATATTACCATACATCTCCTTGTGAAACAAGTTAAAAATGGGACGGGTACAAACTCATCAGTTTTTGACTAGGCTTGTTGCCCACGGTGGCCAAAATGTTTATCCATGTGAAAACATAAAAAACATAATGCTAAATTTTTTTATTGATAATTGAAATAAAATAATAAATAAACCGAAAAAAAAGTGATAAAAACTGACCTGAGCCATTTTAGATTATTTTAATTTGTGAACTCTGTAATTATGAACATAAAATTAAAATAATTTTATAAATAAGATGAGAATGTGATGAGTTTATAAAAAAAAAATGAAAAGCAAAAAAATTGATGCTCAATTTCTCACCAACAAAATTTTATAAGGATAAAATTTTTTAAAAAATATATATTTAAAAAACCTTGATTTGAGCCTATTTGGGTAAAGATGCAAAATTTTATACCCAATTATGATGCCAATGAAATTATATTTGAAAGCAAGTTGAATAAAATCATGAAATTTAAATATCAAATAATTTAATATTAAAAAATAAAAATAAAACAGTAATAATTAAAAAATTGAGTTAACCTGAGTTAATTCACTAACCTCACGATTATGAATATAAAATTAGGATAAATTAATAAAAGGGAAAGGAAATATAAAAACATAAAGATCAATTTCTCATACTTCAAATATTAAAAAAAATAAAATTGAAATAGATATTAAAAAAAATTAAATTTAACCTGCATTAATCTTTAAAACTAATGACTCAAGTTATAAATTTAAAACTTATCGTATAAAAAGCTAACAATAAAAAATAACAAATTATTTTTTTAAAAAAGAAAATAATTAGCTTAAAAACAAAAAAAGTAAACAAGCACAAACGAATCTTCTAAACTTGGTTTAATCTTTAAAATTAGCAACTCGTGAAATTCTTGATCACAGGTTAAAAAAACTTTAATTTCTAATAAAATTAATTTTAAAGGATGAAATTATTAAAAAATATTAATCTAAAAAACTTGGAAAAGAAAAAAAAAGATAACAAAAAAAAATAAAGATTAAATCTAATAGAAAAAATTCATAAACAATGAAATTGTAAAACAAAACTAAAAAATAATCTCAAATAAAAAATAATAATTAAAACAATAGAAAAAAATAAAAAAATAAACAATAAATAGAGGTGAGATTTAAAAACATTTGCAGTTTTATAGAATATTTAAATTAAAAATAGTAATCTAAAGGACAAGGCTAAATTTGAAGGAGAAAAATTGAAAAAGATGGTCTGAAATTTTGAAAGGTTGAAAAAATAAAAAAATAATTATTAGCATCAAACTACAGACATCTTTGATGCACGCGCCTCCCCATTACAAATAAAGTATTGAGACTTTTCAAATACTAGAAGGAGACTGATATGTTTTTGTAATATTATTTATTATATGGTTAAATATATTAATGCTCTAAAGTAAAGGTAAAGGTAAAGGGTAAAAGTGAAAACATTTCAAATATAAGGATTGAAGTGGAATAAATCAACGAGTACAAAAATTAGTATACCGTACCATTTCTCGCTAGCGCCTATTCTTCCTTCCTCCGCTCGTCTCTTCGTCGCTTCTTCTCGGCACCATCGTCTCCTTCCCGTCGGAAGCAAAGCTCAAACCTCAACTGTAGAAATCCACAATCAGATTGAATTTTGGTGTTAGCTTAATGAATTTTTCTGGATAGTCATCAATGGCCGACCAATCAAAAAAGGAGAAGGAGAAGGAGAAGGAGAATCTCTCCAAATCAGTATCAGCTCCACAAGCATTTCTCATCCATCTGATATCTGGACTTGGCCTAGCAATATCACTATGGGTAGCCCACAATTTCTACTCCATCAATCTCGTCTCTCATCCTTCAGTTACCCTCCGTCTCATCTGGGTACAACACTTCAAAAACCACTCTCTCGTTGATTTTGAAGTTATTGTTCTAAATTATTAATTGGTATCTTTTTTTGTTTATTTTTTTAGATTGTAGAGAGTGCAATTGTCATACTTATTTACAGCCGCTTTCGAATTGATCCGCAACAATGCTCGGTATTACCTTGTCATTCTTTGCTCTTTATGTATTCTTGGGTTTTTCTTGCTTTCTTGGAAATGGGGAAAAGTTAGGTTTTTTTTTTTCTTCACATTTTCTTGGAAACCAAACAAGCCCTTTGTTGGATTTGTTTTCCTGCTTTAGTTGATCTGTCTTTTTTTGAATCTTTGTGAATTTTGCAGTACTTGAAAGCTGTAGTACGGGGAATATTGGCACTTCCTGTTGGTCAGTATTGAACTTTGCTTTCTTAGTTTTATTTTTTTATTTTTTCTTGGTATCTTAGTTTTATGATACAGAATAAAAAAATGCATGCTTTGAATATATTAGAATATCTCTGATATTTATTTAGCATGTAAATATGTCACCTTGGTAAACCTACTCAACAAGAAGTCAAGGTTTCAATCAAGACTTTATTGAGGTTTGAAATGAATAGAAGTAAACATTTTGATTTTGGAATGTATTTCAAAATCTTGCAAGTGAAATTATGCTGCTGCTGAATTTAGTTTCTGGCTATTATTGTTACTTTCTGTATATGCATCATGTCAACTTAACATATTCCCTTGTATCTTTTACTTTGTAGGCGCCCTTGTGAATGCACTTGGAGCCATTGCTTTGGGTGCTCCTGTTGGTATCCAGTATGTGTGCTCCTTGTTGACAGTTTTGAATATTTTGAGAAAATTTTGAAATTAGAATTCATAGTTGAGGTTGCAAGAGATAGATTCTTTCTAATACTGTTAAGGCTGTAGTCCCTAAGAAAACCTTTTCTCACTATCAGACTCTTAATTCCCTTTCCCCCCTCATTGTCCCTTGTGAAGTTTTATTTTGTTTGAAACAAGTTTTGATGTTGAGCTTCAATAACTGTTGGTGGCTGCCCAACTCTAGTTATTGACTTACGATTTCAGAATTATGAAGAGAGGAATTATAAACATGATTCATGAATATTTTTCATTATCATGATGCTGTCCAGACCACATCATTTCCTTTGGTTTTTTGAATTCAACTTCTTCTGGAGTGCATATTTGATTTGCTTTTTTGGTATTTGAGGACAGGTACTTGCCAAAGACCATAAACTGGTCTCTTCTTATGTCATCATTCACAGTAAGTATTTGTTGTTATTGAACTTGCCTAGCATAATTCTTAATGTTTGATGAATCAAATTTGAATCTACATTATTAATATCTCATCTTTTCAGTTCTATTTAGTTCTCATTATTGTTAATTTTTCGCTCTCCAGATGAATGTATCATGATTTTTTATATTTCATTCCAAACTTTCTCTTATTCAGTGAATGGGTCTCAAGTCTGCAAATTTATTTCCCCCCACTGTGCTTATTGCACTTGCTTTTATTTTTGTGTTTAAAAAGTGCTTTTGAAAATTTTTTAAGTTCTTTTTTTTTTTGCTTCAAATTGATTTTTTTTTAATGATTTTGAATCATTTTGCTGTGTTGGTATCAAAAATAAATTTTAAAAAATGAAAAAAAATATTATTTTGATGCATTTCCAAGTGAAAACACTTTGAAAAGTAACTGCTGCTATAATCCCAAATGCTACCTTAGCAGGGGAAGTCTAACAATTGCCTTTATATCTTTTGGCAGTTTGCACCTGCTGCTTCAGTATTTGGTTCATCATGGACATATTGGCACCGGATATTTGCACAGACAAAGTAAGGTTTCCAACATTAGTTGCCTTTTAGTCCATGTTTAGACTTCTAGTGTACAGCAAATGCTCTTTTTGAGCATCTCTTTTATCTCCACGAAATAATTTAATTGTTCCATTGCTTTGAACCTTGGATTTCTTTCCAGTTCAAAGAGAACCACAGTTTGGGTACATGCAAGCCTTAACTTTTTGGTGGGATTAGACATGGTAGATGTACAATATTTGAATTGAAATGGGGGCGAGCCCATCAATAGCTTATGTTTTGTCTGCTAAGTTGATCAGCAAGGCAAACTGACAGGAATTTTCTAAAAATCAAGTCTGAGAAGTTAAAAGCATGACACATGAAGAAAACTGGTTGGCCTTCCTACAAATTTGTTTGCATCAATGTTGAATTCTTTTCCCCCACTCTTAGGCCAAATGAACCATTGGAATATATGATCTGCATACCCGCGCAAGGGGCTGTTATTGGAGGCTGGTTTGGAGCTTGGCCTATGCCGCTGGACTGGGAAAGGCCATGGCAGGTACTGTTCTTCTTCCTTCAGTTCCTGTACTATTTGATTTTGCCTGTTACACTTTTGGAAACCGCTGCATGTTTGAGCAAAGATATTGGTCATTTTCTTCCAAATGAACACTGTTTATCCATAGAGAGGTTATTATGTATCCTCTAGTGTGTTATCGTGGGTTGTTTATTACCCTTCTGTATATCAGGATTTCCATAATTGCTTTGACACTCTTTTGAAAGTGACTGTTATGGGCTGGCATGGGTTGGCCCACTTTATACTGCTTCTTGCTTGGGTGATAAACCATTTCTTATCTGTGTAGCTTATAAGGAATCACTTTCTGAACCTTGTTCCTACTTTCACTCGGTGAGCATTGAGCCCCTTCTGTCTTACAATAACAGAGTGTGGAAGTTTTGTAGGTCTTAGGTGGGAGGGAGTATAGTGATGAATGGCTCTACAACGTTAGTTTCATAAGCTATAATCACAAATGTGTTCAACTTGCTGAGAATGATGAACTTGAGGTTATTGGAGCTTGATGCTTAATCTTGTTTGGAATCAAGGGAAGCATTGGGTCTCAGTGCATTTTTAGACAAAGCAAGGTCGAGGACTTGACCGCTTAAGTGAGGAAACATACAGGTGTTCAGATAAGTTAAAGCCCCACAACAGTTAAGATACAGCAAGAAACTTGTTTCTCTTCAGGATACAAAATAAACTCAGTGCATTATCGGGGGATTCCTTAATGACATAGGAGCTTTTGGATTGTTGAATATTTTTCCATTTTTTTTTACTTTTCTTATAGTTTAGGAATCCTAATGCAAGTTGGAATCTATATTAGCTATATAACTTTCAACAAGGAATCATTTTTCTATAAAGATCAGGATTTAGACCTAAAACTAGTATAAATTGGGCTGTCTAGCTTGTTTTTCTTATGTCATTATCAATCGTTATAGATTTGAGGTTCTGTACAGATCCTAAACCTATTTTTCTAGTTTCAACTTGAATTTTCTTTAAGTCAGTCAACAATTTTTTGTTCTTTACTGTTTTGAGTTGATTTCTCTTCGACACTCCTAACCAGAGATTAATATCATTATCTGATATATGTATTTTGGGTTCTAGCAAATGCGTAGCTCAGGAACCCACTTTAGACTGAACTCTAATTTCATACTGCTACGGTGCATGACTCTGATCCAGGATGATTTTGCAGGGGAAATTCCTTACTGTATATTTCTGCTTCTCATTTCAGGCATCCCTGGAGTCCTGCTGATTTTTACTTCTTTCCTCGTCATATCATCTTCCTATATGATTCTTTTGAGGCTTGATGTTCATTATTTATGATTTACAGGAATGGCCGATATGTGTGACCTATGGAGCCATGACTGGATATTTGGTTGGAATGCTAGCAAGTTCTGGTTTTGTTCTTGCAAATGGGAGACGGCAACGCCTTAAAGAAGACTAACACGCTAAGAAAGATTATTTACCTTGACCTAGCTGTAGGAACAAGTATGCCGTTTTGGAGATTGCTGACATACATGTTGAAGATCGCCACTGAAATACCTTTTTTTTTTTTTGGATGGATACAATCAGCCAGGCTTCTTTCTGGACGAGTATTCAGCATGTATAACATCAATCATTTTTTATATTGGTTCTATCATGAAAATTCACTTCACACGACAGCCAAAGGAGAATTATATGTTTTCTTATATTTTATGTTGTATAAAATCAAGTTTTAGGCATCAATGCTCACTTTATTCATGCGAGCTTCAGAGATATACTAAATTCATCAAGTTTTGTTATTTTTTCATCATGTCAAAAAATAACAAGATAGGCAAACTTTGCTTTCGTGGAAAGGCAAAAATGATGCCAAAATATTGCTCTGGTGGCTTTTTGTAATGACCGTATCCAGGTTAATTTTGAACGAGCACCATAGTAAATTTCTTATTCATCATCTCTGCCGTCTGTAATACTCTCAATTAGATACAGGCACCCTCGCCATTTTGCAAATCATCTTGCCAACATGATCACGCAATAATTCAGCAAGGAGAATTTTGGAGCTAGAACTAGTCAAGACAATAAGAAAAAAATGTAGACAAATTTCTCCTATTGATTTGTCAATTAAAAAAAAAAGAGTAAAAAATGACATTGGATTTTAGGCTGTAAAGTAGGATAATAGCTCACTCTACAATATAGGAAAGCAAAAGCCAATGAGATGCCAGATCTTGTACTCAAACCAAACTCGCCGCATCCGGCAATCCTTGCTGGAGATCGTCAACATTGTTTCTAGATGTTGAAGAGGAGGCATTCTTACCAGGATGCTTGGCAGGAGGGGCAGTAGAAGCCCGACAGACAGGACAATTTGAGTGGGAACTGAGCCACATATCAATACAAGGGGCATGAAAGGAGTGCTTGCACACGCTTAGCTGCTTCACGGCTTCCCCATCAGAAAACACAGACAAACAAACTGGACATTCACTTCCAACATCCTTCACATGCGTGTCTTTCTGAAACTTAACATCTGAAACCCGCTCTTTCTGGTCACCGCTCGTTGTACCGTTTACGTCGTCGGTATCAGCAATATCAGCAACAGAAAGGGTTTCAGAGATGATAGAACTGTTGCTTCGGTGACGCCTCCTCCTCCTGCAAGGGCCAGGAGGGCACTTGATAGAGAAGAAAAAGGTGTAGATCAGAGCGGGAACGGCGATAACTGCTATGAATGCAAGAATGAATTCAAGAGGGGCCAAATCTACACTCCTTGGTGATGCAGGGAAAGGTGGGGGTTCAGGTACCATGAAAATGGTAGGTGGATGCTCCATGTGATGACAGTGACGATTGATAACTATTACTCCAATGAAAGGATGGAAATAGCTGTAGGGTTTTATTTATTTTTGTTAGCTTATTATTACTACTTCAGATGGTGGAGTTGTTTTGTCTTGTTTACCTTTTTCTTTTTTCTGAGAAGCTGGGATCTATGGGTTACTTTTACGTGCTTCCTCCACCGGCGGTGGATTCTATAAATTTATGAATATAAATCTAATTCTAACTAAATATTGGCATGGTAAGGTTTATTTAGCCCAGTCAAATTTAATTGGGTTAATTAATATCAACATTATTCTCTCTCTCTCTCTCTTTTTAATAAAAATAATTAATTCAAGTATCCGTGAACTGATCCAATAATTCTAAGTTTCCGGGCCGGGTCTCGCGATGGCTGGAGCAGGAGCAATAATTGACAAAGCGATTTGTGTCTACATGTAAGAATGAAGATTCTACACGCGTCGACTTTTCCTTGACAAATGGTCCACGCATCATTTCTAGCTTGATATATTTAGTCCCTTTATTCTAGATTCCTGTGCCGACTGTTTGTTTATGTTTTCATCCTGTATTTTTGTAATATGTTTTTTTTGTAAAATTAATGTTTTAATTATTTTTTAAATTATTTTGGTATACTAATATTAAAAATAAAAATTTAAAAATAAAAAAATTATATTATTTTAATGTATTTATAAAAAAAAACACCTTAAAAAAATGTCAATCATTAACTATCTTAATTTGGTACCTCTATTTTCTTTGTTTATTTTATATAGTCACTCTATTAAATAAATATATTAATATGACCCTTCTATTAAGATTGTGTCCGATTTATTATTAATTTGTGGTCTTATATATTAAATTATTCTTAAAAAGACATTAAAAAAAATTAAAAAAACCAAAATAAAAAGAAAAAAATTAAACATATAAAATTTATCAACGTGTTTTTTTATATAAAATATCAAAATTAATAATAAAATCACATACTCATTTAATTAAATAAAATACAAACTATTATGTAAATAAATGAAAAAAATCATCAATGATAAATAAAAACATAACTAGAAAAAAAATATAGATCAAGATATTTAATATTATAGCATATTTTTTATTTAAATAAAATTAATAATTTTCAAGAGATCTAGTTTAAGAAAATTCTCAAAATTCAAAAGTATAAATAACTAAAAATTGAAAAAACGAAAGAGGAAAAAAGTAAATTTCTGTGAAAAGCTTTACTAATAATGGTGATTACTTGGGTAATTAAAGTAATCATCGGCAACAAAAATCCAAGTCATTCATCATTCCTTCACCACTGCATTTGATTTATCACAGATCAAATCATTAGTTTATCACCCACCTAAAATTCAGCTTGTCTCATGTTAACAAACAACAACCCTAATTGATTATATCTGATATGGGTTTTCGCTTGGTCTCTCACAACTTTATTACCAACAAATATTAAATATTAAATATTTTTTCATGTATCATTAAGATCCGAGCTTCGTGACATCATTGTAGTCTTCCAATACTCCTAAATCAAATTTAAATTATAATTAACTCAACATTATCCCCCTCAAAGTTATGTATCCTGTGTATGTCCCCAAACCTGATTACAAAACGGGAGATGCCTTCCTTTCCCATCCACTTCTCAATCATTTTGCAGGTGTTCTATTTAGATCTGGCGTTAAATGCTTTTTATGTAAGATGATTATTTTTGTTAATCCTAGTTTTTGATTTGGTTTAATCAAGTTAGAGGAGAGAAGGTCCCATTTCATGCTGATTAGGGTTGCCTGGAGAATGAAAAGAATTTCATTAATTACATTTTACAGGAGATCACCAAAATACCTTCATCGTGGATGGATATAACTAGCTCGTCATCACTTGGTTAATAAAATTTTAATAATATATTAAAAAATACTTCAATTCAAAATGGTTATATAAAATCTTCATATATAATTTATATTATCCACTTAACAAATTTCCAACTTCATCCCACACGTCATTAATTAATTAAATAACAAAGATCGCTTGGAAATTTCGAG
The DNA here is from genome assembly GCA_015708895.1 of Populus ilicifolia. Taxonomy (NCBI): domain Eukaryota; kingdom Viridiplantae; phylum Streptophyta; class Magnoliopsida; order Malpighiales; family Salicaceae; genus Populus; species Populus ilicifolia. The sequence goes on along the minus strand of SRLM01002332.1, from coordinate 68,861 downwards.
GAAAATCCAGACCAATTTAATTTGTCCTATTAACTAGACTTGTTAAGAAGCAGCTTAAAAATGACACTTGATGTTAAGGTATGAGCACGCATCAACTAACTTACACTTCCAAGCAGCAAAAGTAGTGAGAATGACCGGAACAATAAGAAATTGGATAAAGAGTGACCTCTGTCGGTCACTCATTTAGACCAAAGGCGATGCTTAGATGAGTTGGGATGCGATGATGATGTTGATTTGTTTTTTTAAAATATTATTTTTTTAAAAAATTTTTTATACTAATATATTTAAATAATCTGAAAACATAAAAAATTAATTAAAAGTAAAAATTTAAAAAATATTTTTGAAATATAAAAACAAAAAGGTTCAAATTCAAACTAGTCTAATATAAATAAATTAAAAAAATAAAGAAACCAACGGAGATAAATTTTTATGTGATTTCTATCTTAAAGTTATGAAAATTCATTCTAAAATTATCTCAAATATAAATTTATTTTATATCTTTATTTTTATATATTATCTTTATTTATTTATTTTTATCTTAAAATAGTAATCAAAAGATTTTTCTCCTCACCCCTCTTTAATTTTCAAAAACAAGTAGATGAAAAATGGAAGCTTCGTCGCCACATTTACGTCCTTCAATTGTTATATTTTCCCCTTCTAATTATCAAATTAGAGTGTAAAATGGAGGCTTCATTTCCACATTTACCTGCTTCAGCTATCATATGCCTAAAAAACAACAACTCTTATATGCTTAGTAGTCATATAAGCACATGCCAAGGAACACAAGGACTCCAATGGCCAGTGCTCTCTTCCTTGCCTCTGCTTTAGCTTTCCTTGGTCCTGTAGCCATCAATGTCGTTCAAGCAAGAAGTTTGCCTGCAGGTAACCATCTTCTCCTTATATTGTTAAGAGGGATTCAATCCCTCTCGATTTATTACGTGTATTTTCTTGCTACCAGAACAATGATGAATAAGATAAACTAACGTAAATAACAATTAATCAGGTGGCTTAAGAGGTCATTTAAGCACTTGGGTTCGGAGTGAACTCTCGCTTTGCTGGACCTCCCCTTCACTACAAGTATCCCCTCTGTTCTTGTGCTTCAGAAAGATTATGTCTAGAGTTGCGAAATTAAAAGTGCTTGTTTTTTAAAGTTATTTTTTTAAAAAATATATTAAAATGATATTTTTTTATTTTTAAAATTAGTACATGAAAACAATAAAAAAATAATTTCTAAACATAAAAACAAGCAACTTCATCAAATAAAAATTGAGAAGTTAAAATAATATTTCGTTTATTTTAGCATTCATTCAATTTAGAATAGGAGACGCTCTTGTAAATCTCAAGCTATCCTTCACAAAATCCAAGGAATTTACAAGCCATTATATGAGAGGTTGATTTTGCAGCCACCAGCCGAGATCATGACGAGTCATGAAGGGGCCCTGAGGTCGCCTCCAAAGCCGGGGCCAACGCCATCACCAAGATGCCAGCAAGGGAGGCCATGCAATGATCGCAGCAAATTTTTGGAGGCCTACAGTAGCAGGCGAGCTAAATCCTCCAGAGCCAGCGACTCCTGCTATCCAATTTATGCATCCAGTATCACCTCCACGGCTAGACCTGGTTAGTAGTTTTTGGCATGCATGAGTATTTTCAGTTTAGTTTGATTTTTATTTAAAAAATTAATTAAATTAATTTTTTTTCAAACCAATCATTTTCGGGTTAGTTCAATTTAATTAATTAAGAAAAAAATAAAAAAATCAACACTCTCTGATACAAACGCTAAGCACAAAAGGTGAAAAAGCTTTGAAGTCAATCGAAGATAGCGAGAGTAGCAGCTGATATTCTACCTAATCCATCTACCATAGTGGTTGATGTATTAGAGAGACCAAGTTTCTATAAGAAAAAAAAAATCATCAGCTTTATTGATTATCAAATCTATGCACCTTTATCAAAGATATTGCATAGAATAGCTTATACGAGAACAGGGAAAGATAGAAGCTCATATTCAAAATAAAAGTTTCTAAGTTAGAAGAATCAAGTTCAGGGATGGAGATTGACAGCAAAGGAGCATAGCAGCTGAACCAAAGAATCAAAGAATAATAAGAGAAATAGAGAAGGAGAGTGGTGAAAAAGGGACACCTTGAAAGATATCTAGGATAGGGGGCGACTGGAGCTAAAGTATTGTAAAGTTTAATTTTAGAGTTTTTTTTTTTAATAGTAGGTTTAAACGTTAAATGTTAAATGAACTAGTTTAATTTGATTTAAGTTAACCGGCTTTTGAATTATAAAACTAAAACTAAACTAAATTAGAATTTTTTTTAATATTTTAATTAGTTTAATTAGTTTTTTTATTTAATTTTTTAATATTTTCTTTCTCATCATCTATAGTCTGTAGATATATAGCTAAAAAATTTAAACATCCCTGAATCGATATGATACATATATTTCTAAGATAATTTAAAAAGAAAAATAGTTTTAGTTAATACACAAGTAAAATGCTATTTTTTTTTATTAGAATTGTCATGATTTGTTTTCTGAAGGGGCACGTGGTAGGATTGATTGTTAATTGTGTAAAAAGAATTTTTTTTTTAAATCTTGTTTATCATTTAAAATTTTAAAGTTATCTAGTTATTTATATTTCAATTTATATTTCTAACTCTTTCATAATAATTTTATTTATTTTTAATTTTATCTTTCAATTTAATTTGTAATACATTATTTTTTTTCAACTTTTTCTTTATTATTTTTTATTTCTAATTTTATTTCTTAAGTTTTTTGTATAATTTTTATTTATTTTCAATTTTATCTTTATTTTTTTTACTTAGTCTGTATTTTTTTATCTTTTTTTAAAATAATTATTTTTTCAACTTCACCATTCAATAAAAAATTCATAGTGTTTTTGAATTTATTTTTTATTTTAATTTTGATTTGAATTTATTTTTTATTTTAATTTTGATTAGTATGCTTTTAGTTGCTATATTTTTGGTTTTATATCCTATTACATAATTTTTTTTATTTCATTGTACAACATTTAATCGGTTAAGATTATGCTTTATTGTTTTTTTTATATATGATGTTTTTAGTCTAATCAATTAAGTTATAAGTTTGAAAAGTTAATAAAAATTTATATTTTTTATTTCATGACTAAACATTATTTTTAAAAAATAGACTTCATGATTTTTTTTTAATTTTTTATCGGATTATCTTAATTTTATAACCTAACTTAACTTGCTTTTTATTACCCTGACAACATGTCTATCATGCCAACTCAGGTCAACTCAAATTGAGTTTTTTTTATTTAATTTTGTTATTCAATATTTGATTGGTTGAAAATTGAATTATTATTTTTTTGGAATTTTTTTCAAGTTATTGTGGTCTTTTTTTTTTAAATTTTGGTTTGTTTATTATTATTAATAATTTTTTGTTATTATTTAATTAAAATAAAATAATTTATTTGATCTAGTAATATTTATAAGATGAGTAATAATTTTTTTTCTTTCATTAAAATGCACTTATGATACTAAAACATAATTTTTTATAAAGAAATTTATGTGTCCGCAAGCCCACATCTAGTAAACTTGTTTTTGTCCTTTTGAGTTTCTAGAGAAGGGATGCATAAAAATCTTCGGTGGTCAGCTGTGGGTAAGGCTTGGTTTTCAGGTCTGGAGAGTCAATTTAGATCTCGATTGTTCTTCTCAAAACACCAGCACAAGGAAATTATTTTGATAAACAAGATTTAATGAAGTTAATGGGTTTTTGTTGGGTTCTGACTGTGATTTATCTTAGATTTAGAATCAACTTATATTTTTTAACCAACTCGTTAATTTTTTACCCTATTTTTCAACTCGAACTAGTTAAGGCATCAACTGATTTGAGTTATATAACTACAGGTGGATGGAGGGTTTACTAGGGATTGATTGTTGTCTCGTAATTTTTAATTTCATCAGTGGTTTTTGCCCTTTGGTTGTCTTAATACTACACTTCATCATCTTGCATCACCTTCAAGAACAAGCACGTTCTGCACAACCCAAAAACTTGCCACCATTTAATTATACCATTAGAATCCTGTTTTCCATGGTCACAGTTTCTTCTGCGATGAAGACATAGGCGAGCACCCAAAACTGGACTAACCTCACCACCAGCCCAGCCCAGACTGCCCATGGTTCATGTTGAGCCCTAAAGGCTAAGCCCTCCTACATTCTCCATCCAAACCGAAACTTGAAGACGAAGCCAGAATCATGAGAAAACGTAAAAGGAGCTGCTTTTTTACCCATTGAAGGCCAGTAGGTGGATTGGTGAGGCTGCCCTCTCACAGAATCCAAATTTCAAGAAATCTCCACCTCCAGGTAATAAATTCCCCCACGCATCATGGGATATATACTTTTCTTGCAACACGTGGCATCAAAGCACGAAGCAGAATATAATTTGCACAAACTTTCTGTACAATTGACATGGAATATAGCTCGAAAAAGATATTAGTAATTGTGGTTTTTTTTTTAAATAAAAAACTATATTGTTTTAGTTAAATTTTTCAGAGTCAAAATTAAATTTAAATTAAACTTTAAATCATGAATTCTAATAATTCTAATTATAATAAATAATGAAAATGGGGCGGGGGGAAGGCACCAAACAAATGGCAATGAAATGATAAAACCAGGCAAATACAAACCAGCCAAAGAAGATAACACGTGCATGAAATTAAAAACACATAGAAAATGGGTGAATGCACACAACTCAAAGCAGAGGTCATGGGACCCACCGTTGGCTTTAAAATCTTCAGCCTTAAGCTAAAATCCCCACCGTTCAAGATATCGACGACACCCCACCTTGATGCTACCGTCCCGGTAATGACCCTAAAATGGGTCAGCTTGTTTTTATCCCTGTAAGTTAATGAATATTATGGTCTGGTCCTTATAGATCAAGATTATTCAATATCATCCCTATGATTTCTGCCAAAATTTAAATACTTAGAATCCCTAAAACACTCAGGATAAAAAAATATAAATCGTCCCCATATTTAAATCTAATTATTATTTAAAAAAAATTATATTTAAATAGTTCAAAAACTATGAGATAAAGATTGATAATTGGCAAGTCATTAAACTATATGGACTGTAATAGACATCATGAAATAGTTGGGGATTATCATATAGTTTACCCCCAGAAATTCAGAATAACAAATAACAACAGCAGCATTTATCCAGAATCTTTCCTTGGTGATTGAAGACTGAAGACGGCAAGCAAAATACAAGAACAGAAAACGTTGAAACAGACACAGCTTGCTGTCTTCAATACCAAAGAAACCACTTCCTCCCTCGTTCCCTCTCTCTGTCTAGAAGCAAAGAGAGAGCTTGATGTTCTAGCAAGTTGATATAACTTCTTTAATGGGAAAGGAGAACGATAATAATATCAAGGATATGAAGATGGTTGAAGCAGAACCTTTGAATGGCTTCTCTCCAGTCTCTTCAACTAGGGTCTTTTGGAAATCTAGAAAGAGATCAGGTAGTACCAAGTAATCTTTCTTCTACTTCTTCCTTATGACCTTTCTCTTCTTTCTGTTTGCTTTCTGGGATAACAAGAGAGAGAGAGATAGAAGGTTTGCTTGAATTCGGTCATTTTTTATATGTTTGCATGTTTTACGAACATTTCTACCAAACCCCTACCTTGAAATTTGATGTTAGTCACAAATTCTAGTTCTTGTTGCATGCTCTTGAAAGATCTGTGTCAAAGACTTCATTTTTCAGACATTTAGGAGCTTAATTCTTACATTCCTCGTGATAACAAGAACAAATCCTTTGACTACTTCAATGGTCAATTATTAACCAGAACCTTCTCTCTCCATACAGTAGAGAGAGGCAAAGATGATAGCTTTAACATTTGTTAGTAAATTAGAGAGAGAATAGTTTATTGTAACTTGTTGCTTTTTTCCTTCTTTCTTTCTTTTGTGGTCACGACTTGTTTTCTTTGGTGGTACGTTAACTCATCAGTTTGGAGTAAATCCCCCCCCCCCCTTCTTCTTCTTCTTCTTGTTCTTCTTCTTCTTGTTCTTATTATTATTATTATTATTATCCTTTTTAGTTACTTTTCCTTTTGTTATTTCTTACAAGAAAACACCAATCATCCCCAATCATCGAGGATGGTGTCTTGAATACTAGCATTTGGTAACGGCCCTTTTTTTTAGTTTAAAATTATTATTTTTATATTTTAATATATTGATATAAAAAATAAATTTTAAAATTAAAAAAAAAAACACTTGATATATAGTTTTTTAAACATTTTGGTTTTTTGATTTTATAATGAGAGTTAATTTCTTTAGTCAGCTGATCTGGCCTACCTCTCCTGGCCTTACTTTGAACTTCGGAAATTTGCTATTAATTCTTGGCAGGGCAAAAGTGGCCATCTTGCTACGTTTTCGGTTTATTACTACCAACTTCATCTAACGGGGGACATCCTTTATAGATTAATATGAATTGTGATAAAGACAGCTTCGCCTAACATTTTTGGTTGATGAATCTGTGATTTATACAATAGTAAATGGTATCTTGTTAATCGAAATTATGCCATTTAACCTTGAAAGATGGAAAAACTGGGTGACTTGGTATAGGAGATACTGATTTTCTCTCTTTTCATCCCTGATTACCTCTAGGAAGAAAAGGGTAATAATTTTCTGGACAAAGTGGCAATGTTATTGTCATTCAGAAAGATTATCAATTGAGTTCTTTGCAGATAGATAAGTAATTAGCAAATTGTAGACGTCAAGTAACTTAAGCTTGGTGTAAGTTTGTTCTGAAAGAGCCAAGTGTGTGGATTGTCAGTTTCATACGTATCCATTATGGTTGCCTAAGCTCTCAAAGAGCACAGAAAAATGTATAACAAGTGCCATCATGCATGATTAGGTCACACGTATTACAGTTTTCTGTATTCATTCAACATAATAGCATAATCGTTTCATTGTTTACAGTTCTCCTTCAAGCTCAAAATGCATAACACTGTCGATATCACTAGCATATATGTGACTTGTTATATTTTTTAGTGCTATAGTATACGTGATATAGATCTGCCATGCCTCTAAATTTGTTTGGAACTAGAATGGTAACTTCTTTCCAACAGCTGGCAGGAGGAATTTAGACAAGGTAACGGAGAACACTGTTAATGAAACACCCAACAAACAGGAAGAATCTTCCACTGATGAAAAGATGGAGGACCCGAATCCAGCTTCAGAGCTTTCTGAGCGTCGAAAGGCCCTCTTCGAACCATTGGAACCTGTAACAAATATCAACGGCAAAAGGCTACCTGCAGAATCCCTACTCCCTCCACCGGATTTTGATGCTGCGAGCTATCCCAAGGGCTGGCTGATTGGAAAGAAGCGAAAGCTTGTTAATGTGGATGTTGTTGAGAGTATGAGGAGGATTGCCGTGCAGGAAATGAATAGAAAGGTATTAGTTTCACAAGCCCAACATTACAATTCACCTTGACTGCGTGTGCGGAATGAATCATCATTGAATGATTTTTGCAGGACCGAGAAATTGATGGCCTAAATGAGCAGTTGGAAGAAGATGCACGGTGTCTAGAACATCTCCAACTCCAACTTCTGCAAGAAAAAAGTAAACGCACCGAGGTAGAGAGAGAGAATGCTATGCTGCAAGACCAGATATCAATGCTGATGAACATGCTTCGGGAAAATGAACAATTGGGTGACGAAGATGTGGGGGATGAAGACCCTGATGGACCTTAAATATATGTTTGATCGTTTATTTTTTCTTTTTGTAGGCTTGTTTGGAAAATTAGAAGAATTTATACATGAAATACACGTTTTTGTCCACATATTTCGTTGCGGTATTTGTTACCTTATATGTTGGAACTGGTCGCGCCTTGTGCACGCTCCTTATTGTTTGTAGCTGTCTCCTTCCTGAAATGTATATATACTTCAGGTAATTTGTTCATGTGCCATGCCTCGTGGCTAGCAATGTTTAGATTTGATAATGCGGCTACCGATTCTTCTGTCTTGTGTTGCCCTGTGATTTATTGTGGCATATTCTTGCCTCATGATTTCCAGTAAATGGCGTGCTGCACTATAGTAGGAGTTATATGTATTTCTTCGAAACATCAGAAAGACGTGCCAAATTTTTTTTATCTTCTTTTAAGGATGTAGCCCTTGTCATGGACAAGGTTCATAGAAAATGATTTGCTGTTTAACACTGCAGCACCACATTCCACGTCAACTGTTTGGGTTACACAAGGCTGTGATCCACTAGAAACTAATAACACCTAGCATTATATAAACAGTTAGGATTGCAAAAGGTCGTACAAAGAAAACACTACAGTTCAAACACTATGGTCACCAGCAACCCCATATGAACATGGGAGGATTCTTCATCAACATCCATCTCTGAACCCCCAAACTGATGTACAAGTTGAAAGAGGTAAATTATATCCCTATACTGCTTGATTACCACAATCTTCCTATACATTGAATAAAAAATGTGGTAAAGAGGCAATCCTTGGAAGATTAAGCATCAGTTCTCCAACTGAGTCCTTCCTCGTCATGGCTGGTGCCTGCTTGCAGCAGGTAACGTTGCTAGCTTCTCCCTCAGGTGCAGGAAAATCCCCGGCAAGATTGCTTTGACATTCTGATGCAGTAACTGAATTAGTTTCTTCTACTCTCCCACCATGATCCATATCCAGATTGTCATGACGTTTCCCGTGCAAGTCCCGGGCTGTTCCAGGATCCTTCTGCAGTAGGCAGCAAAGAGAATTGACCCTAGTCATGAGGGATTGCTCATCCGAGGCTGATGTAACTTGAGAGTCTCCAAGCAAGTATTGGGTAATTTCATCCAGAATGTCACTGCTCTTTATGTCACCACCACAGAGGATAGAGTTGCCAGAGGTCATCTGTTCTGAAATGCAATGTCCAATATGGTTCACAAGATCGCTCATTGACATGGATGGATGAAGTCCAGGCACTTTAATTTGATCCCAGTTGCTAGGCAACTTCTGTTCCCCTCTTCTGTTGCTCCGGATTTCTTCAAATACATGGGTCTCCATTCCTAGAAATACGAAAGGGATGAAAATAATTACAGAAGGCAAGGTAAGAAATTAAAACATGCAAATAAATTCACAAGTGAATGAACAAATTTCAAATCACCATTCCAGATATGTACCTTAAAAATGGTAACCATGAAGGTATTACAGCTATAAGAAAAGAAGGATTTGACATAAGCAGTCAAACAAGACTAACAGATGGTTCTTGAAAATGTTGAAGATGCTTAATATGCACTAGGCTTAACAAAAAAATCAACTCGGGAGCTTACATGCCTGTGCTAATACGACACTGTATGCAGTTCCCTTACTGCCAAAGGAGTTCTCCATTTCATATCCAGAGAACCACAGTTTTTGTGGAGAATTCATTTTAGTTTGACATATAAATGACTCCAAGTCTCCGTAAAAGCTAGATCATATATAGTTATATTGACTGATTATTTGGAACCTTCATCCCACAAGTTACTAATTTTAGCAGCCATATAGAAAAATCTCTTTTCCAGTTTCTTCGCAGTTTTTCAGCTATGGCTTCATGTAATCACAGAGTTCATTCCCAACTAGTCCGCATTCTGAACTATTGACTGAGGTAACTCAGGTTCCTCATGATTATCAATACACAACCGTAAGGGAATCAGTTAGCGGTCTCTGTTAATATTAACTGCAACAGACATATAGGCGATTGCAATCCACCATTAATTGTAAAAAAAAGAAGATATATTACAGTAGATCAGATGTGTCTGATTGCTTCTAAAAAATATATATACAGGTAAAGAAAAGGGTTTTTAACATTAAGAACAGTTATGAGCATAGTGCAGCTCAGACCTCATAAAAATATGAGGTTAATTATCCAAGATGACAATGGCAGAGGGTTAGATATAATATGCAGGCGTGTTTTTACCATAACTTCATATCATCATTTTCATCAATATATTCAGTTTTAGGATTATAATCTTACCGAAGCTAGTTGAAGAGGTTTCATGGGAGATATTTTCAGGATTTTGACACAGGAAGCCTTGACATTCATTATTCAAAGAAGATAAAAGAACTCCAGATGGTTGTCCTGCTTCCCGCAGAGAAAAAACATTGGTCTTGTCCTCAACTTCAGAATCAAGCCCTTTGCCAGATTCATGCAAGTCACTGAATGAAGAAACTCTTTGCTCAAAGTATGGAGATTCTAATATAATTTCTTGCTGTTGACTAAGAAAGTTTAGACGAGGATCACATTGAATAAGCTTTTCAAAATGCTTTCCCATGAAGCCTTGCTGGCAATGTAGAAAATGCTGCCTGCATAAGAAGTAAGAAAATCAGCATTGCAGTTCAAATAAAATAAAAGAGCAAAAACTGAAGGAATCAATTGTTAATAGCATCTTCTATACATCATGAACAAAATGAACTTCCCAGCAATGAAGTAATAAAGCTCGTGTTGAAATCTAGCCAATATGGTAGAAAGAAAGGGGTGCTTCATGGTCAAGGCATAACCATGTAGTTTACAGAGGGAAAGACCACTTGTAATGATTACAGAAAATCAGAAATCTTGAACAAGAAGGGTGATCTGTCCACATCAGACAGGAATAAGAGTCTGCTTTAACCAACATGGGAGAGTACATAACAGAGGTTCGATGGAAAATTGTACAAACCCACTGATCTCATATACAAGATGCAATGTCATCTAATTGGACTTCAGATCATCTTAAAATACTAAAAAAACCATCCAAAATATTACAGATAAATCTAATTTACTAGTTGCACTCATCAATACTTCAGACCTGATAACCTAACATAATGCAATATTTCCAATAGCCTGGACCAAGATCAGCTCATCCTTTTCTATTCAGTAAAATGATGAAAATTTGAAGCATCTCCCATAAGATTGCTAAAACATAGAAACAAACTCAACTCATATTCAAACCTAATCATTTGCAGGCCTGTTTGCAGCATCTCCCATAAGATTGCTAAAATGTAGAAAAAATGAAGGTGCAAGATGATAAAACCCAACAAGAGAATTGGGATCTGGCGTCAAGAGAATGATAGAAGAAGCCAAGAGAGGCAAGTTAACAACTTCTTGCACAAGAGTTGGTTGGATACAATAAGAATCATACATGATGAAACAAAGAGAGAGCTCTTCTTTAAAAAGAAGAAAGTTATACGGCCAGGAACCATGATGAAGAATGTGGCGGCAGCAACTAGACAAGAAAATTAGCTTAGAGGAGCCATGTTTAAGCAAGTACATAAGTTCAGCAGTAACAAATTCTTCATGTGAGCTCTACAGCAACAACTCAATAATTTGTTGTTTTTCTTTTTCAAATGAACACCAAAGTTGCTAAAGAGAGAGTTATAATGGAAAACACACACAAATCAAAGGCTGAGAAGGCTAGGGAGAAGACTTTGTCCCCTGAGGGGGGAATGGCTATGAGAGAAGGTGAAAGTGTGAATGGCTGGGACCAGAGCAAGGATTCTTACACGCTACAAAACTGCGCATTAAAGGCTTTGATTTTAAAGATGAAAGGATTATGGATGGGAACTGGGTTTGTGACCCCAAGCTCACACCATTGAAAATTATTTCCGCTTATTGGCAATCTATAACACTGCCATACCTGATGTGGATGAAAGAAACATGAAGATTTCAAATGAAGTGAAGCAGCATTTGTGATTGCTGCAAGAGAAATTGGTTTTGAATTCTACAAAAGGACTCAAACAAGTGTCATGGTGTGTGAGTACAATTCGAAGACAGGGAGGGAAGTTGAAAGGGTGCATACAGTTCTAAATGTATTGCAGTTTAACAGTGTGCAAAGCGGGATGTCTATGATAGCAAGAAACGAGAAAGGTGCAGCAAGCATGGCAAGATGATCGATCCTCCAACAGATTCCAAATTTTAAGAGTTCTGAGACTTTCAAAATTAAGGGGGAGTGTGGAATTAATTTTGAAGTCAAAGTGTTTTGTAATTCTCCTAGGTGCATTATAATTATTAAAGATATGTTTATCTTTCTAAGTCTCTTAAATTATCCTAGACTAGTATAAATATATGTGCTCAAGTATTCTATTCAAGTCCAAGTCCATAAGACTTCCTCTCTCTAAGAGTAATATATTTTATGAAAGAGATTTATTTCCACCATGCTTCCCTTCCTGTCTTCAACCAGCTTGTTCATTTGTATAAGCTCATGTTTTTCAATGAAAGATAAAAGGGAAATGAATATCAGACACTTGATGGTATAAAAAAAGTCACCAATATTGTGATCACCAGATATTTCAACAGCGAGGCAATAACATGTATAAGTTCCCCTCAAATTAATAGAAGTTTAAACATTGTATCAGTACCTGTGTATGCTTGCTTGTCCACCAGTAAAATCTGATGTTGCCTGCCACAAAGTATGCTTCCTAGGTTGTGGATTTGTCTCTCTAAAGAAAAGGGGCTGTCTAGCCAGCTGCACCAAACACATACAACCCTCCATCACCACTATCATTATTAAGATTAAATGCGCGCGCGCGTCAGAGACAATAAAGAGGGACATGTATTATGCAGGTATATGATTGTAATCAAGAGAAAGAAAGTAAAATACCACAACATCCAAGGTTTCAGGCCCATCATCAGGAAAATTTGCCTTGATTGCCACAATATCCGACCACTGAATTTCAATCTTATTCTTAAGCCCACCATCAAGCACTTCCCAAACAAGTTTATGCTTAGCAAAGTAACACTTTGCCACCAAATCCCCTTCATACCTTGACTTATACTAAGTCAACAGGAAGAAAAAAATCAGAATTCAAAAACACTAATTACTCAAATAAAAGTAAAAAATAAATCAAATGGCATACCTCCCAATTCCCTATTTTCAGAAATGAAGCAGGAAAGTTTGAAGCTTTAAGCTTATCGGCTGCAACGGAACCAGGCTTCTTTGACAACATAGTATTACTAGTGTTTTGTTGAGATAACTTCATTTGAATCAAATCCAGAAAAGATGGGCTCTTTTTCAGTGTCAAACCAATCGGGCTTGGCTCTCCAAGTGGATTGAAAGCTACACCATCTGGGTTCATCACCTGCCATCAGATAAATGAATCAAGAAATCAAAACCCCATATTTAAATCGAACAACAGAAACTCAAACAAAGACTCGGAAAGAAAGGACACGAAATATAGTTCTGTATGGTTACTGAGAAGGTGAAGAAAGGATAGAAAAGAAAGGGAACCTGTGAAGAAGGGTGGTCAAGCTTTGAACGTTTTAAAAGCGGGCTGAGTTGATCCTCTAAAGAATCCTCAGCTGCTTCCAGCTTCACAACTGCTGTTTTTTCGCCTAAAGAACTCATTAACTGAACCATCTGAAACCAACCTTTATTTTATCCTAGTGAGTTAACTCGGTTCTAACTCAGAATCCTCCTTCAACTAGCAGTCTCAATTATCAAGAGCTCTCTCTTTTATTTCTCCACAACTCAGCCGAAACAACAGCATTCTTTCGTCTTCTGGCTTATATTCAAACAAAAGGGAACCAGGAAATTTGTGAGTTGACCACTATACCCTTTAAATGAGAGGATGGGCATGGGAGTCCCCACCGGTGTGACCCGGTTTAGATTTCACATTACTGAACTGATGGGTTAACTCACGGCTGTCAACGGCTCATATTTAATTAAAAGGAAACAAGATGACTTGTGAGTTGACCACAATACCCTTCAAGGGAGGGGCGATGGTGATGTCAAGTCGACCGAATCATAATTTAACCTATCAGATTATTTGGATTTATCAAGGTTAATTTAAAAATACTTTAAAATAAAATCCAAGTTTGGAATTTTTAACAATTTGTAGAGCTATGCCTAGTTTAATAACCATAATCATCTGTGTCCACGGAGGGTGGTTAAGTCATTGGGTTCGTTTAGGCGGGTGGAGATGGCGTCATGCGGTGGTGTCTCCATCGCGTGACAAACACGTGCGCAGCATTTTCTGGTTTTCGGATAGAGAGTGGGACCCGGTTCATGAACCTTCAGCTTGAGTATCTCTTGTCGTTTTGCGAGTCATCCTGGAAGAGGAGGGGATGTGATTGGGTGGGGCTGAAACGTGGAAGAATCTGGTGGAGTTGGAGGGCACGTAAGTATATGTTCTTTATATGAAAATGAGAGGGATGCGTTGTGGATAAGAATATCCAAGTTGGATTTGCCACCTTTGTTGACTCCTCCTTTCTTCTTTCTATTATCAAATTCAAATCTATGAATTAAAGTATTTGATTTTATATTTCTAATGAATTTGTCCGAGCACAAAACATAATGCAAACTCTTCCTATGGTTTTTTTAACATAAAAGATTTTACTGTTGCTGAAACGACGAGGTGGTGGGTTTTTTTTTTACGCAGAAAAAGTCATGATGCATTTATAAGAAAGTGATTTTTAAATAATTAATTTTTATTAAACAACAACTTGCATATTTCAATTTCAAGCAGCCATCATGTCTTAAATGATTAATAGGTATGAACTTAACGTGACTTCTATCTTTAATTAAGTTAGTATATAAAATTAAGATGAATTAATATAAATGAATATGGAATGTATGGTATGGAATTAATTCGTATCTTTGTATGGTATCTTTTCATCCGTCGTGTTGTGTTAATTGAGCAGTTGAAGCATCTCTTAATTAGATAACAAAAGAATTGTTTGACACTAATTATATTAATCTAATCTAGCCGGTTTATATATTGTTTGATGGTATTATTTTTTAAAATAGTTTTTTTGATTAAAAATACATTTAAATAATATTTTTTAAAATTTATTTTTAATATCAGCATATCAAAATAATTAAAAAAATTAATTTAAAAAAACATTACTTGCCCTTAAAATGACTAATTATATTTACAATACCCCATCAGTTGATGAGTAGTTCCAAAGCTTGAGTTATAGCTAAAAATAGTTAATTTGAATTAATACAGGTTAGTCAAAACAATAATGTTTAATTTTTTTAAAAGCTTCAAATGAAAATGTTTGAGAAAAATCTCAAAAAAAAAATAAATCAATCAGATTACCTACTGAATCAGGGTGGTGTCACCTGTTCAGTCGTCTTCCATCTTCATGTTGCATTTAAAATCTTAGAATAATATATAACACTGGTAAGCTTGATTGTAACATACATAAAAATAAAAGTCATTGTGTTATAATTAATAGGATTTAATTATAAGTGGCGGATTTATTATTGACAGGGTGATGCAAGGAAGAAGGACTACGTCCGTTCCAAGTATTCTACTTTAAACAAGCTAAGTTCATAGTTCGTAGCCATACATCGACTTCTCGCTCCATCTAGAATTGTTAGATCACTTGTAACATCATGTCGTGCAAATGATTATTAAATATTATCTAGTTGTATTAATTGCTATATTATAAACATTTCCATCATCAAAAGGTTTGTGATTACAATCACTGCATGTGTCTGCCTTTTTGGATGAGATAAAATGCTCAGATCACCAAGGTGGAAGGATTCCAATTACTGAAATATAAAATATTTTTTTCGACAATACAAAACAGGGCACATAAGCTGTGGAGGGCGCCGCTGGCCTGGCCTGGCACTTGAAGGAGATAATTCAGAAGAGTAACATGTGCATGGTGATGTGATGACCAGACCATTGAAGGACCGACCCAGAGAAGAAGTGTAGCTACAAGTCATTAATGGTCGCACAACCCATAAAAATGACTCCATGCCGATGATTCAAGATCAGATGTAAGAATTCTCCTTCTTTAATTTTATGGAGCTCCGTTCTAATTAATTAATAGTTGTGCCGAGCTAGCAATTTAATCAGATTCAATGATCATGAAAGGTGTAGGCATTGCCTTGATGCTCGCTCAAATCATCGGCATTGTAAACCCTTCTAACGAGGACGGGTTCGAACTATGCATAGGACTAGGTCCTCGAGTCCAAGGTTTCCCCCCTAGCATGTAATAACGTTGTTTGAAGGGGAAAGCAACGAAGGAATGATTAATCTAATAATTAAGGCTCGCTCAGAAGATCAAGTTGATTGTTATTTTATTACTTGGCGGCATAACACAAGAATCTAATGCTATGTGCATAGATATGATTGATTGATGCAGAAGGCCGAGCACTATCGAAAGGGACAATAATTAAACACACATTATCTTATTGCGTTCAAAACGGATGTTGAGTAAATTTTGAAAAAAATATTATTTTAATATATTTTTAAATAAAAAAACACTTTATAAAACAATCATTCTAAATATTCTTTTAAGTAACGACGTTTGGTTCTGTATGAAAGCTCCGCAAACTAATCAAATCACTGTAAATATCACAACCTCTTCGCATCCCACCATGTCCGCTACTAGCTACAAACACGCGGTAGCCCACAAACCCTTTTCTTAGTCGCTAAGAACGTGCATGTGAATCTACAATAACATCTCATGCACCGTTTGGGTCCTTTAGCCAGCCGTTTCTCTCTCGTTCTCTTGCCAAACTCCAACTCTTAAGAATCTCCCACTCCTCTTCCTCCCTCCCTCTCTCTCGCACACATTCAGATACACGTACAGTAGTGCTCATTGCCAAGATTCTTTCTTTGTTCCTTTTCTGTTCTTGGCGACTCTTTATTTCTTATCTCCCCACGTTAGTATCATCGAAATGGTGCAGGAAAGACCTCCTTTTCCTTCAAATTTTTCCTTCAAAACTCATCCATCTTTCTCTTCTTGTTTTTCTCCTCACCATTTTGGATAATGGAGTTCAAGTTTCCTCTCCTAAAAATCAAGGGATCGAGTATAGCGAAGTGAAAAGGGAAGGGCTTAGTTAGCTTCTTAATTTATTTATCTGTTCTCCGCTTTCGGGATGATCTGTACTCTACTACTTACGTTCCTTTATGCCATCACTATCTAGAACTTATTTCATGCTTTATGGGGAACACTCATCATTACAAAACCTTATCTCGGCTTTACTTTCTTTTTCTTCGTATAAAGCACACCGTTGTAGGATTGTCTATGTACTATTAAAATATTTGCAAAATTTCTTACATTTTTTTCCCTTGAAGCCAGCTGTTTTGGATCAATGGAGATCAATGTTATACAATATTTTCTTTTTCGAGAGCCTACTGCATCCATATACAATCTTCGTTAGTAATTAATTATTTCTCTGCTTGTAGGTAAAGTTACAGTGGTGTTTAATTTCTAGAATACAACTACAGTGCTCTAATATGTACTAATGCTCATTCTGTTTGGAATTTGAAGGGTGGGAGAATGGTGCAGTGATATTGGAAATGAAGCACAAAGATTCTTGCTAAGGAAAGATCTTAGACAGGAATAAGAAGCTTCAAAAACACTTGATCATGGGTAACTTTCAGCTTCGATCGCTTCAATCTAGAATTGAAAACATCATTTTATCTGGAAATATTGATGATTCAGTCGATACTCAAATCCCATCAACTTCTGGTATAAGACTTCAGTCACTAAACTACATAGTTACAGTGGAATTAGGTGGTCGAAAAATGACAGTGATTGTGGACACAGGAAGTGACTTGAGTTGGGTTCAATGTCAACCTTGCAATCGATGTTATACATAATCAACAAGACCCTGTTTTCAACCCTGCAAAATCTACTTCATACAGAACAGTTCTATGCAATTCATCAACGTGTCGATCCCTACTGCTTGCAACTGGAAATTCAGGAGTTTGTGGGAGTAACCCTCCGACTTGTAATTATGGTGATGGGTCCTGCACAAGCGGTGAGGTGGGCATGGAGCATCTTAATTTCGGAAACATTACGGTCAGCAACTTCTTATTTGGCTGTGGTAGGAAAAATCAAGGTCTCTTTGGTGGAGCTTCAGGTCTTGTGGGATTGGGAAGGAGTAATCTCTCTTTGATTTCTCAAAATTCACCGATGTTTGGAGGAGTTTTCTCCTATTGTTTGCCTACAACAGAAGCTGAGGCTTCAGGTTCATTAGTCATGGGTGGAAATTCCTCGGTTTACAAAAACTCAACTCCTATTTCATACACCAGAATGATTCACAATCCGCTGCTACCCTTCTATTTTCTCAACCTAACTGGCATTACTGTTGGTGGGTTAGAAGTACGAGCACCAAGTTTCGGTAAAGACGGAATGATAATTGATTCTGGGACGGTTATTTCAAGACTTCCTCCTTCAATTTACCGGGCATTAAAGGCTGAGTTTGTGAAGCAATTTTCAGGTTATCCTTCTGCACCATCTTTTATGATTTTGGATAGTTGCTTCAACCTTAGTGGATATCAAGAAGCTAATATTCCAGACATAAAAATGCACTTCGAGGGAGGTGCTGAGCTCAATGTGGATGTAACCGGGGTTTTCTATTCTGTCAAGACTGATGCGTATCAGGTCTGCTTGGCTATTGCAAGTCTCCCGTATGAAGATGAAGTTGGCATAATTGGGAATTATCAGCAGAAAAACCAGAGGGTTATATATAACACCAAGGGATCCATGTTGGGATTTGCTGGAGAAGCTTGCAGTTTCTAATAGGTCGATGATTTGGAAGAATAAAGATCAGGTGTGTGACTCTGCATGTATAATTATTTGATGCAATGCCCACTGTTCTTGTTGGAAAAGAAATCATCAAGCAGTAGTTTTTCTAAGTTCATATCACATATAAATATCTTTAATTTTCCATGGGGGAAAGGTATAGAATGTGTAAATGCCATTTCCAATTTCTTGAGTGTTTCCACAGTGCAGTCCAACACGGCAAAGATATCTTCTGTATAATTTTCATGATGTAAGATCTGTTTGAATTTAAGAAAGGATGCAGAATGTGGTTACATAATTGCATACTCTTACATGCTCTGTGTATCTAAAGATGATTAAACGATGAAGATTTTTTTGATATTTCACAATTTTCAGGGGCTAAAATACTTGATGGGAAATTTATTTCTTTCAATTGGTGGTACCATAAAAGGAGAGAGAGAGAGAGAGAGGGAGAGCATGAGCATTTGAGCAAAGAACATAAATATGATGAAGAAGATTATGAGCAAAATCACTTTAATTCATTCTAGTCAGGTTGCAAGCCACATATTTCAGAACATTATCAGTAAGGCTTTGGAATGATGCTTATGTATAATAATTTGTGATCTACACAGGAAAACAAAAGAAAACACTAAAGGGACCTGCGAAGTGTTTGATTGTTGATTTGGTTCAATAATGTCCGAGAAGAATGTCTGTTGTTCAAATTGATTACAGTGTTCATGGAAACTAGATTCTCACCAAGGGAGGATGGACTTGATCTTATCTCTCAAATGTTGTCCAACAGAAATATCAGACAGTCAATTGAAAGCAATGCGAAGGAGGTGCGACTTCTGACAAGAGGCATTCCACGGGACACTCTGTTAACAGCCTGCAGCAGAAAGTTACGTCCTTTTTTAAATTTATAGTGGAGAAGCCTTTGTGTTCTAAAGATGATGCATCAACAGTAATTCCAAGAAAGTAACATAAAAATCTTCCCTCCAAGCCAAAATTGAGAATTTAACCACAAGTCCTCAAGCAGAAACTAGCGGACTCCGAGGTCATTTTATGTTGCTGGATTAAGTGACCATCTCATTGAATTCAGATTCAAGAGAATCATCACCTTTTTTTGTCTTTAACATCTCCGCTGGAAGGATGGATAAGTTCGGATCACTTCCAGGTATCAGAAACAGAAGGCCAACTGGAACACTTCTCATAAGGCTCCGGATCAAAATGGCCATCCAAAGATTGTCAGATTGTGTCCGTGTGTGTAATCTTCAAGGATTTGAGCAAGAGACCTCCTACCCAAGTTGATGAAAGCAAACCTACATGGTCTATTGACATGAGCAAGGCAAAGAAAGTGTCCTCTGTACCAGCAGGGAAAAGCTTGGGACTAGGTACAAGAGGAGGCTGCCATTTAACGCGTTCAATCATCATAGAAATGTCTTCATCCATCGCAACAAAAAAGTAACAAGGTAAACCAATTTTCAAGTTCAGATGCAGCAATGATATCAAATCTATCAATCCTAATGCATCAAACAACAACTGAGACCAGAAAAGCAAGTCACGAAAAGGATGGTCTTTTAACCAATATTGGTAGATAAGGACCCCATAGAGGGAGCCAACTGCACCAACAGAGAATATGGAACGAACAAGGTCCTGCATGCAATGTACATAACAGGAGTTGCGCGGTTACAATGGCACTCTGTTGCAAATAGAAACTTTCGAGCATAGCGAAATTGAGTGATGATGTAGAGATAAACTTGAGAAACCAAACTGAACATTCAGTAATAGAATTGTGAAGTACTAGAGATAATTGTGTGAAAAATTCTAGCATACAAATGGTTCCGCGGCCTCTTCTATTGCTGGGAGCTTTTTAAATATTAGAAAGTCAAGATTTGTTGCAGAAGTTTTCAATTTCAGGGTCTGAATATATTCATCACTTCGATTGACAAAACATAGAGGTATACTGCAGACGCTCCTCACTTCACAAACAGAGAAGCTGAAATGTTTTGAAATGATGCAGATTGGTAAATGCAGAGTTACAGTTGATTTCAGAGCACACAGATAATCCTGTGACATGCAATTACTCGAGCAAGAAAATAAAGATAAAGGAAGTAGGATCTAGCTAAATATGGCACGCGGTGTCAATGGTTATACAGTCTTTCGGCCTTCAAATAGACGTTGAGAGAATCTCTCGAACGGTGCTTGCCTGCAAGTTGGTGGGTGACTGCTCCGTTGTGAAAATGTATTGTGTCTTGGAATTGAGTGGTGTTTTAATCTTGACACGAGAAAACATTTTGTAAAGAGCATGCGTGCCTTCTCTCCTCCAGCATTTTTAGTTGCTACGAGATTTATTACCCGAGCTCGGCGAGCAATTTTTTTTTTTTTGATGTACAAAAATATTAGAGTAAAATAATTAAAATTTTGAGTTATCTTCAAATATTAATTTAAATAATACAAAGAAATATATATAAAAATAAAAAAAAATAAAAGAAACATATTTGAGTCTATTTGGATTATTAAACAATTTAATGTTAATTTAATAAAAAAACCCATAAAAAATAACAAACCAAAACTAAAAAAAATAAAATATATCTATCAGCTTTAAAATAAAATAAAATAAACCTAAATTTTTATTTTAATATAATGAGACATGTCTTCTCTCACCTTTTTTATCCTAATATAATAACCAAATACTTAAAATTACATAATATAATTTCTCAATGTTAATTTGGTACGTGGACCAAAAAAGTAAAAGCTCATAAGGAGTGCTATAATAACTTGCCTCTCTTTGGGCCATTGGCTTTGGGCTTCATTTGCATCAAAATTTGTGTAAACCCATCGGTTTATTTCAACCCGCTAGAGCTCTAATTTCAATATATTTTAAATGGGTTTGTTTTTCCCTCAAGCATATCAAAATTTATGAATAGAATTATCAAACAAATTGTTCATTCATTAGTATTAAAAAAATAATATATAGATCATGCTTCTAAATCCAAAATCATTGAATTCATGTTAATTATTAGAATTGGATTTCATTCATGCATGGATGAGTCGATAGGCGTTCAAATATGTTATTGATATTTGATAGTTATTTAATTTTAAAAATAAAATATGATTTTTAATTTGAATTTAGCATTGTTGATAATTTTATAACAACTTAATTATTACTTCAATATCAATATGTGAATTTTGTATTTTAATTTCATAATTTAATTTTAAGGGACATGATCTGTCAAATTTTAAAATATCTCAATTCATACTTGAATATTTTTTTAATTATTATCAAAAATTAGTTTGATTAAATCAAATAAAATTAACCTAATTATTATATACATGCATATTTATGAATAAAAACTCTTTAATTATATTTGTGAGACAAATCATAATACTACAAAATACATCTAATTTGAAATTATTTGAATTGTGTTTGATTAGGTTACCTTGATGAAAAAATAAATAAAAAATAAATATTTTTAAAATTTATTATTTCATTAAAAGAAACTTATCGATAAAATTTACTATATTGTGGAAAAGCACTTTCTATATTTTGAAAAACTTATTGATAAAATTTACCATTTGATTAAAGGAAAACATTGTAAAAAAAATATTTTCTAGTTTAATAGTTTGGAAAACACTTCCAGAAAACTCAAAAACTAAAATGGGGCATTACTTTTTTATTATTATTATATAAACAATACTATATTAATAAAATACTTTCAAATATAATATTACTTAAAAATAATAAATCACTAATATATTTATATAGGAAATTATATATTAGGATATATTAATATACAATATAAAAATATATTAATTTGATATGTTTGTTTATATAAGACTTTAATTGAGATAGTATTGATAGAAAATACATTTAAATACAAAACATGTTATACTATACAATAATCATACATTTTAAATAATACAAACTGTATCACAAAACTACAATGCCATAGGGTAAAAAAATAATATTTTCAATGCTCTCCAAACACCAAAAATTAGTTATATGTCTATATATTTAAAATATGTATTATATTTATAGTTATATTTTTTAAACCCAACCATATATAAATATATGATATAATAAATTCTTTTTTTACCATTACATTTTTTTAGAAATAGTAATATTCTTGTGAGTGATAAAATAGTTATATTTACTCTTTTATACATGCTAGATAAACTTGAAAAAAATAATAAATAATTTTTTAAATTTTTTTATGGCATAAATAATTATTAAAAAATATTTTCTAATTTATTTTCTTATGATATTATTAAATATCAAAATATAATTTATTTTTTATATAAAAATTTAAATATAAAATGGCAAGTGTGTTATTTTGAAGATGGGACCAGCTGGGAGTGATGATGTGACGCAACAAAGCTTAAATATCTGGATTTTCCAGCAATGTTTTGGCCATCGAAAAGCACTGTTCGTCGGCAGTCTCCACCTCTCCAGTTGGAAACGCTGCATCCTGGAATTTAGGCACCCGCTGCCAAATATAGTACACCAAAAATTTACAGCATCTAATTGCCCTCGTACACATCTATCATTAATTACTGCTACTCTACTACAAAACAACTCAAAAAAATTTAATCACCTAAGTTCTTTATTTTTTTTATCCTTTAATATTTTTATTAAATTCAGCTTGAATCATTATCCGACTCAAGACTGAGCTCAGGTTATTATTAAGGAGTTTAATCCAAGTTAATCAAAACTATATTTCTGTTTATTTATATACAAAAATTAAAGCAATTTTGTTTAATTTTTTTTTGAATTAAACTAAGTTTTAATTGAGATGATAGATAAGTGATTGACCAATCAAATTAACTAAATTAATATCGAATTAACTGTTTTTTTTTTCGTGGAAACTCGCTGGAGCAAATCAACTAGAAGGTCTAACTAAAAGGTATTAGTCAACTGGAGTGATTTGTGTTGAAGGTCTCCATATTGCTTTAACTCCTCCTCCTCTTCTTGTTCACAAAATAGGATCTCGGTAAGGAAATTTGGCATCAAATTACTCTCAAAACTTTATACCTTCAGATTGTCTGCTCCAAACTTCTACCATTGCCGATCAACGAAAGTCCTATTTGTTGCTAGTTATGAATTGATGCTCCTTTATGCTTTGGAATTTAAAATTAATCGATTTAGTGTTTCTCTGTTGTCCAGATTAAAGAAGCCGAAAATAACAACACCAAAGTTACATGCTTGATTAATTCACTGACCAGTTATAACAGTTGAGATCACTAGCCATTGGCCATGAGTCCTTATCTGTAAAATGGCAAGCAACATATAAAATGAATAGCAAGCTCTCCTCGCTAGGCTCCATCGCAGCGATTTGTGCTGATTCCCATTTTTGTTTTAGGTATAGTTTTCTTTACCCTATGGTCTGTAGCTAATTCCCAGTTCATAAGAACTTGCTACTTGGTACATCATAGGCTCCACCGCACCCACCAGCTTCCCGTGCATCAGCACCCAGAATTTAATATAGCCCACTTGTTTGGTTTATGAATTGATTTATAGCTGGGCACTTAATATTTTAAGTTAATTTTCTGTAATAGATGAGAAAAAGTCCGGGAAAAAAATTACGACTGTGCCATTGCAGTGACCACAAGAAAGCATCATAAAATATTAAATATATACCGTATAAATATGAGATTTTAAACTTAATTGTTTCGTTGATCCTGTTCAGCCTTTCAAATATGACTGTTCATGTCACTGTGAAGAGTTGTTTTTTTAGTCCCTCAAGTATGACAAGCTTCCCACATCCGTCATTGGTCATCGTACTTTTATGTGTTGAACTGCTCTCCCTCTTTCGGACGCAACGTTATAAGGTTCTCTTCCACCATTGAATTGCAAGTTGTTATTATGGAATTCAACTATAAATAAAAATGGAATATAGATTAAAAAGAACTGGTCCAGCATTTATATTATTGGAGCGTTTAGAAACAAGATAGAAATTGTTTTTTATTTGAAACTATAATAAAATAATATTTTTTATATTAATATATCAAAATGATCTAAAATTTTTTTTTATTTTTTTTTAAACCATAACACCAAACACCTCTAAGCCAAATTAAAGGTACAATGTATGTCCTCTTTCTCAGCACCTGAGTTCGAATCTTACCATGCACGTCTGTCACCCCCGTGGTGCCTTACCTATTTACTGGACTTGCAGGATGTTCAGTGGGCCGTGTGGATTAGTCGTAGTGTGCGTAAGCTGGCCCGGACATCCCACGTAAATAAAAAAAAGAAGGTACAATGTATGTTTCCGTTCATTAATTAAAAAAGATATGCTTTTTACACTTTGATCCCTATAGTCTTGAAAATGTATTTTCAGTAATCAAACTTTTTTATACCAAGTTTTGTCCTCGGAATTTGAGAGTGGGAAGAGAAATAATTTTTGTATAACCACATATGAAACACGAAAGCACTAATCTTGGTTTCAATGTGTTTGGTTTGAGCCTTAAATCATGTAAAAATAAATAAATAAAATTTTGAGATCCAAAATGCTTGATTTGATTTCTAACTTCTAGACCAATTAGAGTGTCTTAATGTTGGGAATTGGGCTATACAGGTTCCCAAAATGCTATTTTTTCTTGTTTTGGTGTGTTTTTAAATGAAAATGAGTCGATGATTCAATCTCTGGTTTTCTATCAGTAAAGGTGATTAGAAATTATTACGAGAAATTATTTTAATGGAAGACACGTTATCTGCCTAAATAAACAACGCATCATTTACTCCTTTACTTCTTAAAAAGAAGAAGAAGAAGAAGAAGAAGAAGAAGAGAGAGCTAGGCACGTCTGACGTTTTATTTAAAGATCATGCAGACAAGCCTAGCTTGCGAGCTTAGACATCAAGTTTAGCCTTGCAGGATCAGACATGCATGTACTATCCTTTTGAATCCAGACACCCTTAGGCTTTGGTCTGTTGGCCCTTCCCTAATTTTTCTTTTTTATTTATTTAATTTTCATTTTTTTAATATTATGAAATAAAATAATTACAATACTATTTTAAAAATCATATGACGATACCATACTTTTGAAATACAAGTTAGAGGTTTTTGAACTGTAATTTTAGCAATTATCTCATGAATATTGAATGATATGAAAAATATTTATTTATTTGAAATCTCTCAAATTAATTATTCCTTAATTTGTTTTTGTATAAATTCGCATAAGGATTACCCAGACATAATGCTTTTTTTAATTGAAACTTTCCTTTTAAATTATATTAAAAAATTATTTAAAAAAACCATGCTTCAAATAAAAAAATATATTTTATAAAAAAAGAGTTTTGCTAAAGAAAAAATTGACAAAAATTCATAATAATAAAAAAATTGTTCTACAGAATGGTTCCTCGACGGTTTATTGAAGATTTTTTTTTTTAAATGTTAATAGCATGGTGTTTCCTACTTTATTATAAGAATAATTTAGTTTTCATATATCTTCTACGTAAATAAACGTAGACTAGTTTATTGTTTTTTTAATAAAAAAAATATAAAATTCAAAAGGCAATTCTTGGACTTAAATTTAGATCCAGGAGATGTGAAAACTAATCCTCTTGAAAAACAGAAAAGCAATGGCAACATTCAATCAGGCAGTACGACCCATAAATCCAAATCCTCACGCTAGCCTCCAAATTAGAATAGTTGAAATGTCAACCCAAGACATATCAGAGCAAAAGCCCACCATTGGATCCAACCAAACCATGCCATGGCAGAACCAAAAACTTCCATGATTGAGAAGAAAAAACCGAGCAGTACAAGTTAGTTTACAAGTTTGTGCTGAATGAGCCAAGCACACCATTTGTATTTTACGGCAAAATTACTTATGTAATGTTTAGAATATGATAAAGGTTGTTTTGAAGATATTTTTTATTTGGAAATGTATTAAAATATTATTTTTTATTTTTTATTTTTTTTAATAAAAAACAGGTTAAATGAGCAAGCCAAACACACCCTCAATCGATTAGGGCAAAGGAGCAAAAATGGTTGAAGTCCTATCATACTTTCACCCGTATAACACGCTCAAGAACCTAACACAAAGTACACATAAGTGAAGACAAGAGGGAAAGAGGCTGCACACAAAGCCGCTTATAGACGGCCACAAAAAACACCATCTCCAGCCGGCTTCTCTCTATTTTTCCATCCCATCAAACAAACTCCCTATATCTATTCTCTCATTTCTTTTAAAAATCCCTTCTCATTGGATGACCTAGTCACGATCCTCCCCCTCCCTCTCCCTCTCCCTCTCTCAAAATCTGCCTCCCAACACTTTTTTTACGTGTGTGTGTGTGTCTGTGTCTGTGCACTTCATTGGTGAAGTTAGATGGGAAAAACATCGAAGCAAAGCCTAAAGAACTCTGCAAACACTAGCATTAATCCCACAACCAAGGTGAAGCGGACTAGAAAGAGTGTTCCTCGTGACTCTCCGACTCAACGCAGCTCCATCTATAGAGGCGTTACAAGGTTTAATCACATTATTTTCTTTTTGAAGTTTTTCTATTTGATTTCTTATTCTGATCAGGATTCATTTCTGTACATGATTGCCTTAGGCATCGATGGACCGGACGTTATGAGGCTCATTTGTGGGATAAGAACTGCTGGAATGAGTCACAGAACAAGAAAGGAAGACAAGGTTATTCATCTTCTTTCTCCTACTCTTCCTCCTTCTAGTCGTTTTCCATCTTCGATCGCCTCCAAATCTTTCATCGTCTTTGTCATCATTGAATTGTTAATTTAACATTTTCATTTTCTTGGTACTGTTTTTGGTTTTGACTTCAATGGTGCCATGCCGGTGGAATTGAACTGTCTGCAGTGTATTTAGGTACATGCCCTCTTTGCTTAACTTTTTTAATATATTGAATAATAATTCCATAGTATCCTAAAATGTCTTAAACATTGTTTCTTAAAGGTGGAAAAACCAATTTTCTTATTCAAAATTCCACATAAATCCCAGCTGTTTTCTTTAATTTGATATATATGTACCCCAGCAAACTGTAGAAATAATTACATTTGTGATTATGGTTTCAATTTCTTAGGGGCCTATGATGACGAAGAAGCGGCTGGGCATGCCTATGACTTGGCAGCATTAAAGTACTGGGGACAAGAAACTATCCTCAATTTTCCTGTAAATAATCTTGACAACTCAATATTATCCATCTTCCTTAAATCTTTTCTTTCATGGCCTTGATTTCAGTTTTTTTTTCCTTGTTATATCTAAAGAGATTAATTGATTTCAGCTGTCAACTTACGAAGAAGAGCTCAAGGAGATGGAGGGCCATTCAAAAGAAGAATATATTGGATCCCTGAGGAGGTAAATATTAAGAAACATTTACAAAAAAGATAAAGATATGTCTTATTAATGCCATGCTCCTTTCTATTGATGGAATTTACAGAAAAAGTAGTGGGTTTTCACGCGGTGTGTCCAAGTATAGAGGTGTGGCCAGGTAATATATTTACTGCATTTTGTCTTCGCTCTCTCTCTCTCTCTTATTTATGTCGTGAGAAATATTCAATTGATTTTTTTTTAGAATAGAAAAATAAATTTTAGTATTTATGTTCTAAAATATTTTTTATTTGTACATAAATCAAAATAATATATTTTTTATTTTTTTAAATTTATTTTTAATATCTAAGCATTAAAACAATAATTAAAAAAAAGAACACATCGCGTATGTATATACCAAATATTTATTCTTGCACAGAAATTATATTTACATGCGCTTTCGTTGGCTTCTATTTGAATTCTTCTTCAAGGCATGAACTGATTTCCTTTTGGTGATGCCAGTGTGTGTGTGTGTGTAGTTTAAATATTTGTGCAAAATAAATATTATGTGTCTCTATTCTAATTATAGGTTAAACATTGAGAGTTGTATCTAATTTTCTATTTTCTATTTTCTTTTTAGATAATATTTTTATGTTTTTTCTTTCTTTGATATTATTTAGGTGTTTTAGTTTTTCTTAATTGTTTGATCTCGTATCTTTTTATAGCAATTAACGCTTGATATTCTCAACTAACTAGATAATTAAGACCCTTACCCGGCCCCAAAGGAAAATAAAACGAATTAATTAGACAATCATGTAACTTTTCAAAAATTGAAATATTTGATGAACACCGTATGTTTATGAACTTACAGTATTTAGTTACATTTTCACTAATCCGGGAGTTTTAATTTAATAGTGTAAAAAATAACTTAAACAATTTAATAGCCCAGTTTACCAGTCAAAAATCTAAGTGGTGGATGTTATCTCTTTGCTTTGTGTGATAATGACTCTAATATTCAGCAATCTAAAATATTTGGTATGCAGGCACCATCATAATGGAAGATGGGAAGCTCGAATTGGCAGAGTTTTCGGCAACAAGTACCTCTACCTTGGAACATATGGTAAGTTTCCCCCCCTTTTAAAGTATATAATCCTGAAGGAAATGTCTATGCATATGCATCACCTTCCTTAATTTCTCCAACTATCTATCTTTAATTAATTGCCAACTACACGTAGGTTTCTATAAAAGGAAAAATAAAAGAAGTTAGAAATCATATACATGTATAAGTTTAACGTAAGAAATTTTATGATGTCTGGAAATAATTGCACTTATATTTACAATCGAAAAAGAGATAGTTAAAAGAAGAAGTGAAAAATAATAAACCAAGAAAATAAAAAAAATATTTTTCAACTTATGTGAAAATATTTTTATCACTTTGATGAATTTCGAATATCTATCTTCAAATTAAATAACTATTTATATTTATTTCATGAATACAATAAAATTTCCAAGCAATAATGTATTTCTTAGAAAATTCATAAAAAAACTTAACATATTAAAAAAAACCCTGCAAATTTCTAACTATAAGATAGAAAACTTACAGGTTAAGTACTGTTGCAAAAACAAGCTTCTCTTAATCCTGATTTCCTTTTCACTTAGACACCAAACAAGTTTCATTCAAACAATTAACTCTAGTGCTTGACTTTTATGCCCACAAAGCCACTTGGTTCTTTATGTGTCGAGCTACAATTGCCCCAACGTCACTTTACTTCATAATCCACACAATGATTCCAAGTAAATAAGGTTAACCTATAGTGTAAACAACCCTTTCAAACAAATTAAGGGATTAATGAACTCGATTTCATATCAATAATATGAGCATGCATTAGTCAAAATATTAGGATAAAGTCTAAAAGGTAGATTTTATGGTGCAATCAGATCTTGTTGGTAGGGATATGGATGAACCAAACCCCAACTACTTGAGTCGGCAATTTAAATTTCAAAGCTCCCTCACCAAAATATTCATCCATAATTAACATCTCCAATATCCATCCATATTGTACCAAAATTAGCTTGCATATTTAAATTGTTATACAGATCATGTACCTTTTACGACAAGCTACACCTAAAGTCGTCTTACGTACGTTCTCTTTTCAGCCACTCAAGAAGAAGCAGCTACAGCATATGACATGGCAGCTATAGAGTACCGTGGACTAAATGCTGTGACAAACTTTGACCTAAGCCGCTACGTCAAATGGCTACGTCCCGATAACCAAAATAATATTCATAATCCTCAACAAAACCCTAATGGCGATGCTAGTATTCCTATACAAAACCTTGATAAAAAGCTTGAATTGGATTTCATATCACATCAACAAAGTTCGAATGTTAATGACACAGAAGTGGCTCCAACACGGCCTTGTGGTGCTGGAGGCTCGGCGTCATCTGCATTAGGGCTTCTGTTGCAGTCCTCAAAGTTCAAGGAAATGTTGGAAAGAACATCAGCTTCTGATTGCCCTTTGACACCACCTGAATCCGACCGCGATCCGCCTCGTAGGAGCTTCCCAGATGACATCCAAACTTACTTTGATTGCCAGGACTCCAGTAGCTACACAGATGGTGATGACATTATATTTGGAGACCTACATTCATTTGCTTCACCCATTTTTCATTGCGAATTGGATGGGTAGGAAGTGGTTTTTGGCCCAAATATATCCTTACAATTATATACATATCTTTGGATAGGAGGTAAGGGTGATGAAAAAGGGTAAGATTAATTAAAGAGTACAATTCAGATTTTGTTTTAGAAACATGCTTCTCTTCTTTAATTAAATTTTGGAAAGAAGAGAGTTTGCTAGTTGTTATTGTTTATTTACATGTAGATATAGACGAAGTTAGATATTCATTATCAATATTTCAAATAATAAGACAACTAATTTTGGCATGGGATGGACTCTTTTTTCTTTTTTTTTTTCTATTGAAAATATATTAATTTACTTATGATCATATAACTATACTAGTTTGTATACCTGCATTACGCTACAAGCGATCTAAACTTTTTTAAACATAATTTTTTTCAGATTTAGATAATTTTTGGATTGTTATTAAATACAAAAATATAATTATTTTTATTTTTTATAAAAATAATTTTTTTTATAGACGTATCTTTTATCTATCTTAGTCAACACAATGTTTTGTTTTAAAAAATGTATTATAATTGTTAGAGAAAATTAATAAATAAAAAAATCAAAATAGTATGTTTATATTTTGTGTAATTGGACGCTAAAATAATAATCATAAATGTAATAAAAATAATGTTCATAATATATTTAAACATTTCAACAATAAAAAAATAATTTTAATTAAATTTTCATGAACAATTTATTATTATTATTATTTGATCAGATATGGAAAAAAATCTCAGATTTTTAGATTGTTTAGATAATTTTCTTGTTAGGTGAAAACTAACTTGTAAATAGTAATAGCCATATACTTAGCTTTCAGTTTATTACTAATGTGGTGAGATCATATTGTAAAGGAGACCGTGCACATAAAATGATACATCATGGTCTTTTTCATAACTGGTGACATATAATGTATAGAAGCAATAACAATAATGGTCTTGCGATGATGAAAAATAAATTAAGATTGAGACTGCGGAGGTTGGACTGCGTAATTGAATAAAAAAAATTCAAAACTTTAACAAAAGCTTTCTATTGGTATAAATAAGTTTTAAATCGTTAAATTACCTCTTTGGTTTCATATATAATTAATATCCATGACTTAAGATTGATTGCATATCGTGACCTTCTAAATTAATTTTCTTTAGGGTTGATTTGATTCTAGTTCTTTTTCCCCTCCGAATATCACATTTCACCATCAATTTTTTTTAATTTTTATAAATGTATTTTTTTAAATAGTTGTTTCAAATCTAACCTTATAGTAATTAAGTTTATTTTTTAAATTCTATAATCTATGGCATGTATGAGCTCATTTTCTGTCAAGTATCAAGCATAGTATATTTATCAGAGAAATACAGTGTGGTAAACAGATACTGAAGGGTTAAAAGTAATTTTTTTTGTTTACATGGCCCCTTCATATTCCTTTATGATTCTTAGATTGAATCAAATCAGAAATTAACTAGAGGTTAGACGGTAGGAATTTGCCAGTAAGATCCATGAAAATGACATTTTAATGATTCAAAAGACAGATCAATAGACGATAGAAATTGGTCCAAGAATAATGGACCAAAAAATTTGTACTACGCGACACCTTGTTCGCTGGGAGTTAATGTTTGAATTTAAAGAACCATCTTCCTTCTAACTTTTTAATGCCTTTAAATGATTATCCGTGTGTGCTCACAGTAAGAGAGACTCTTGCAGCCTCTTACGCTTAGGGCACTATAGGTTCGCGGCCATGCCTTCAAATACTTGGCAAGAAATTCAAGGAGGGTTTTATGAGGAGTTTTGACTTTTGATTTGATCAGGTTAAATCAATTAGGTATTAGGCACCGAAAGCAATACGTGGGATTGGAAAAAAAAATAATCAGATTTAAGTGTGGTCGGGGAGTGTTTGTCTTGTTTTTCAACATTTTATATTATTTTGATATATTGATATTAAAAATAAATTTTTTAAAATAAAAAAATATTAATTTAATACATTTCTAAACAATTTTTTTTAGAATTGTGGGTAAATACAAGAAGGGGAAAGAAAGAAAGAAAAAATATAGTTGTTGTTGTAGAGGAGAAGATAGCAAATCTATGAACATAAAATATAAAAAGTTCATTCAACATTGCTTCAATATATTGATGATATAATGATATTTTCTCTAAATAATTTGGAAGCTCTTAAAAATACTAAAACCATTCGTTTCAACTATGATGAAGTTTAAAATTCAACTTCCATAAAAGTCTTTTAATTGGTGTCAATCTTGGATTGGATTATAATTAAAGAGCAACAGATTCTTTGAGAAGTAAATACTGGGCCTTTGGGCCTTCCTCATAAGCTAACATAAGACTATATTCCATTTGAAAATCAATTTTGAAAAAAAATTAAATCTCTTTTTAAGTATATTTTGTTTATGTTATTTAACCTTCCACTCAATTATATTTCATTGTCTAAAATTTCATCAGGCATAGTAAAGAAAATTATCTTCATGCAAAGAAGATTCTTATGGAGCGGAGAAGTTAGTACTCAGAAAAAATTAGTAAAATAATTTAAAAATTTCTTACAGGTACAAGGGATTTAGGAAGGAGGTTTGTTTTGGTTAAAACAAAGTAATGTTGTTTAAACAATTATAATGATACAATTAATAATGATGTCACAACAACTTAAATGATTTTGTATAGATATAAAATATCAACCTTAAAATAAGAAGGTGATTTCATTTTTTATAGAATTTTTATCGGTTATTTATAATAATGTTCACGTAACATTTAATAGTGTAGATGATAATTTTCTTAGTTTACAAAAATATAATTTTAGTGTTTATTGAAAATGAGAATCACATTGTTTTTTTTAATTTCAAAGTGGTTAGGAGATTATGCTTAGATTTCTTAGTCTTTATGTGCTATATAATAATTTAAAAAACACTTCTTTTAAGCATTGATTGTTGTTGTGCTTGTTCAAAACATCAAGTTGTGGAGTCTGATTCTTATAATATTGTTACTTGAATTAACAAAAAGAAAAAGCAATATTATAACATTAGCAAGGTGAATTCAATGATATTAAAAATACAAGCAATATGTTTTTTTTCTATGGTTTTTTTTAAAGAAAATTCATAGAGAGAAGAATAATGCTATGAATCATTTGAATAATCAAGAAGTTTTTTAAAAAGCTGATTTAGTTGCATAGCTATAACTGTTTTTTATTTCAAAGTTTTTAACATTTGATTTTGTGTATGGAATGTTATGTAAGTAAGTTTTCCGATTCATCTAACTTCTTTATTCATTTCTCTGTTAAGCTATATTCTTAATATCTATAACAATCATTTAATAACAAACAAACAATAAAAACTATAGTCTCTCAAAATAAAGTGCCATGTTTTGTCTAATATTTTTTTTCTAAATTGTGGCTGGATATATTATTTATGCTTGATTTAAATCAAGGAAGAAACATATCAATAACATCGTGTGACAATTAAAAAGAAAATATTTAGAATTAGCTAAAAAAGTAGTATTAAAAGCCCTTTAGCATTGTGTTTGAAATGAAATTTTTAAAAAATTAAAAAAATTATTTAAAATTATTATTTTTTATTTTTGATAATTTTGATGTGTTGATTTCAAAAATAATTTTTTAAAATAAAAAATATTATTTTGATATATTTTCAAGCAAAAAATACTTTAAAAAGTAATTATTACCACACCCTCAAGCATCCTTTTAAATAATAATAGTCAAAACTGTAAATAAAAAAATAGTGTGCCGTGAAAGCTAGTTAGTTGTAGTGGTTAGTTGGTTAGAGTCGTTAATTATTTGTTAGACAGTCAGTTAGAGAAAGTTAGGAAGCTAGAGTTCATTATGTATTAAAATCATTATTTGTATCAAGAACTTGCACTTCACTTCCAGAAAATTAAGATAATTCTGCAGTTGGAGTACATCTCTCTCTTTTAGTTCTTTATTTTCTTTTTCTAATTCTCTCTTCAATTCCTATGTTCTTTAGCTTTGTTAGAGAGACCTTAACGACAACACATCCCATTAATAGTTTTAAATTTAAGGTTTTATATCACTATCTATTGAACTTTTTTGTTTTAAAAAATAACATTGTTTTGACTTTTTTTTAATAAAAGTATATATTTCACAAAAATATATACTATTTTTTAAAAGAAATTGATTAGGTTAACTGCAGGAATGAATTTAAAGTAAATCTTATCCATTCAAATCCTTAATCCGCAAGTTAACCCGAGCTAGGTAGGATTTCAAAACTACAAGAAGAAAAACCGACGAAGGCATTAGATAATTTTGCCATTGACGACAATCAACAAGCTGCGAAACAACAATGAAAGGATGAGAAAAGCGTCATGATGAGGTAGAGCTTCAATACCAATATTTCAATCAAAGTGACTGAGAAAATTAGATGTTTATTAATTAAAAAAAAAAAAAGCAGTGGAGGAACAGTGTTTTTTTATTTTTTTCTTTTTATGATTAGTGGAGAAAGAATCGCGGCAATCACACTTGGAGGAACAATTTGTTCTTCTCTTCGTTTTTTTTTTAAAGGTACAATTTATTTATTTATTTTTAAATGGTTATTATATTTTCACAGTGCAAGCTCCCCCGATCCACAAACCTGAGGATCAACTGCAGCTTGAGATGCCAAATGGATGGTATTAGGAATGTGCAGCTTCATGATTGTTCATTTTCATCGATATTCATAGCACTCCAAGAAATGTTGGTGAAAATTGTTTACTCTATTTTTTTAAAAGAGGTTGAACTGCAACACGAGCAACAAAGTTTTGGATCGATGGATGCCAAACATATGCAAAATGGTTGGTGTAACCTGTTTGAGGATATCTGATAAACATCGATGATGGAATTGAACCTGATCCCATATGTGATACTTGGAATCCATGAGGTTTGCTGTTACCTTTCCAAATAAGCTATCATCTGAACTAGACAAAACTCCCTTCAAATTCTGAGCTATAGTAAACTCTGACTTTCCACTACCCGCTTATGATGAGCCATAGCTAGTTTCCGATTCCATCATCCCTATCCTTCCTGTGGTTCCAAGGGTGAAATCTTAATCATATCGGGTGTTAGACTTTAGCAGTGGGAAACAGAAGTACTCAGTCTCAGTGTTTCTATACGTTATGGCTGAAAGCCTTGCTCCACCCAAATAAGAACAACAACCGTAGTTCTTCAAATTAGCTGTGCACTGCAGATGCTATGTTTGTATGTGGGAAAACAGATTGATGTGTAACAGTTAACCAGGTACGCAGAAGCTATAAATCCCAAATCCTAGCCAAGACAACATCTCAGCACTCAAGTTTGAAAAATTTGAACTTCGTAATATCTTGATTTGAATTCTGCAAAAACACCATACATTGCAGAATTATAATATTCATAATCTAGCAATTCAAATCAGAATTAGTAGACTTGTTGAATTAGCAGTCTCTGCATCTTATGGACTTGTCTATCCATTAGAGATTGCCTTCCAATAAGATGTTCGACAGAACTGTATGATGCATATACTAATGTTGAAAAAAACACTCAGCACAGACAATCAAGAACACCAACTCCGGAACGCATCTACGACCCTGAGTTATATGATACTCATGTGAAAGGTTTTACGATCAAATCTATCGGTTGGTATAATGGGGGGAGTTTTATCAGTTTAAATCAATCTGTTGCTACAGAAATAAGGGGAAGCATTTTTCAACTGAACTAAGTTGATCATTTCCAATCAATTGCCTTTTACAATATCTAATCCTCAGCCTTTTCGCAAGATCCAACCAAACTAGTCCTCCACTTGGGAGTGTTCACAGCATATGTTGTGCAGCCCCTTGAAGCCTAGAGGACACTTTTGAGACTGCACAAAACTTTTCATGCAGCAATCCTAAACACGGCTTAAATCTTAGTGCTAGACCAGTTGGATCTGGCTATAGCATCTCATTCTTACTTTTTGTGGGCCAAAGTTTGACTTTGATTGAGTTATTGTGAGAACAATTTCTTTTCACCATTTCAACCTCTATGTTTTTGTCTCCTCCTCAAGAGTGTTGTTGTGAATGATTGAAATCACTAGATTTATGTTCCTGCTCAATTTACACACAGCTTTGACATCCTTCACAAGTATTAGAATTGTTGAATACTGCATACTATGTTCTTGAGTAGCTCTTTTAATTTTATTTCTTGTGGACAACCTTTTGAGATGCAACTATAGCGAGGCAATTCTAGACTAAAACGTCACTGGATTTATCTGGTTAACGGCAAACTAGATGTTTGAGAAGGCATTGAAAACCTTTGAGGTATCGAGAAAGAATTTCCAATGCTTTCATAGTGCTCTTGAATCCGATAAATTAAGTTCAGATTTGTTAAGAATCAACAATTTTTTTGGTGAGTTTCTCCAAGTAATTATCAAATCTCACAAATCTAACCTAAATAGTTTGGATTTGTAAATCATAGAATGGCTAAATCTACAAGTTCTTATGGAATGTTTAAGTATAAATCTCCCCTGTTCTTCAAATAATGAAAACAGATAGTACAAATCGACTCTCACTTGCATTGGTTAGTACTGAACATACAAGTTCATCATGAAATTCAATCGAACTCCAATTCAATTCCAAGATTGTTCCCAGTAAATTAGGAACTCGGAATCCCTTTAATAATGTTTGGTTTACCAACAACAAACTAGAATATCCAAGGAAAAAAGATTATTAGATAACTGCCAGGGTTAACAGCACCGGACACGGCTGTCCTATTTGGACAATCCATGATCCACACATAGTGGAGGGTTCCACTGGTTTGTGTGAGCCACAGACGACCGGATGTGGCAGTCACAACAGACTCGGCAGCCCTTGTCACCAGACATTATATTATATCTCCTAAACGAACCAAATGCCATGAAAGAGACTCACTCCAAAACCTGATTTCAATATGGAAACTGGCAACATTTGTTCGAAACGTTATCAGCAATTCATATAAGAAAAGATCAAACTACTCACAAGTAAGAGAACAGCTTACATTGATATAAAGTGAGTACAATGGACCCACCCCACCTTAACCCTCCTGGCAGTATTTCCTTCAATATAATACAGGTAAATCTCCCCATGTCCAGTGGCAATGGCCTGCACAATGATGCCATGAAATCCACATCCACAATACCAAGTTTCGTGTCAACAAAAAAAAAAAACACGAACACGAACAGAAAAATAATTGTGAAATACCTATTAGGCAATGTAGACCAAGAAGATGTAGGAGTATCCTCAGCATCTGAATAGTCCCAGATATTAACAGAACTTGAATTCTCAGACTGAACAGAGTTCCAAACTCTAGACTTGAAAACCTCTTCAGGCTCATTCATTTGCACACACAACTGTAAAGAAGAAGGCTTTAAAACTCTGCCAGTTGACAAAGACTTCATGTTGGTTAACTGTGGCTTGGCAAAGCAGAGAGACCCATCTGTAGACAAAGGTTTTGAATTGTTGGGCACTGCATTTCTTTGTCAACATTACTAAAGATGGTAGTTGTCTTAATGTTATCTTTGTTGTCGGTGCTTTTGCCATGAGGTTATTCACTGCATAGTATGCTGGTGCTTGGAAACAGAGTTGTACGAGGATTGGTTTGGTGACATGTGCCTCTTGAAACCAGCCATGCTTTAGTATAGTAACAGAGAAAGCTTTGATCTTTTTTTAACTTTGAGAGGGTTTATGGTTGAGTGGTCTTTAATGGGAGTGGATTTGAATTCTGAATGTTGGCTTGTTTCGAGAAAGTCTGATTTATACAAGAAGGATTCTTTTGTGTTCTGGGAAACTGATAGATTTGAAGGAAGTTGCATGAGGCGGGCAGGATTCTCGGTTAGTGGTTTTGTACCGAGGTGAAGATGATTTAAAAAAAAAAAAAATCTTGAAATTTTTTTTTTATATTTTTTAAAAAATTTTGTTTTTATCTTTCTTATCAATATATTAAAATTATTGAAAATTTTTAAAAATAATTAATTATATATTTTTTCAAGTAAAATATACTTTTAAAATACATACAAAGACAAAAAATATCACTCTTTAATACATTCACTTAAAAATCCATTTATTTTGAGATTAAAAATACTTTTACTTTAACTACAACTTTAAAAATTGTACAATTATAATTATGAAAAATATTTATGAGGTAGAATTCAAATTATAATAAAAATTTAAACAAATTGATTTACAAACTCTCACCACAAGTGAAGAGAAAACAAATTGATTAAACACTAAAGATTAGGTTTTGATTTTCGTGATATTTTATGTTATTAGAGAGGAGAGAAAGGTTAGATTATGAAATTAATTTGAGGTTTTTATGAAAGGTAAATTTTGATTGTGTATGTTGTATTATATATAAAGATAAATTTATTGTTTCGTTCAAATTTAAATTGATTGACTCAAAATATAAATTATAATTTATGAAAAAATTGAGACAAAATGAAGAGATAATTAAACTAAAAAAGAATTAGAGTGGTTTTTCAATGTAAATTTGCTTATGGTACTGCTGTATTAGAATAATAGAATCTTAAAGGTGTTGTTAATGATTTTAACGATAAGATTATCTGATCTAATTGATGACTTGGTCAAGATCCAAGTTAAATTCATATATCAATTAAGTTAAAAATAACACTAAAGTTTCATACCCAGCTGATGGCTGGTCGGATTCAAGGTTGAGATTTCAGGTATTGTTTAGGTTACTGAGTTAAATAGTTTAATATTTTTAAATAAAAAAAATGTTATTTTAATATAAAAAATAAAAATTAAAGAGTTGTAACCGAATTTTTAATTTAATCAACTGGATTATATGAATTTTTTTTTATTTTTTTTAATCCAATCCAATTCTACTTTTAAGTTTATTAGGTTTCAAGTCAACCTATCAAATCACACTAGATTTTAAAATTATAAATAAAACTATGTAATATTAATTTTTTTATTAAAAATAACATAATTATTCAACAGTATCCTTTCTCGAGCAGCTCTGACCCTCAAAAAAATATTGATGCAAGACTTTGCAAATAAAATAGATAAAATCTTTAAGGAGTCGCTGTATTGACTTCAAATCATTACTTAATTTGCTATTGTTTTACAAAATATCAAGTAAAGTGTACATGTTTAATGTAATTTAGTTACAAAACATAAATTAAATTTTAGTTATTTGTTACTTGAACCGACGGAAATTTCTAGGCCTGGTTTGAGATTGCTTTTATTGGACCTTCTTTATTACTCCAAGGAAATGATGCAGAATTTCCTTGTAAAATGCAATTTAGAAAGGGATGAATTAGTTTTTCTTTTATAAAATAAATGGATCATATAAAAAAATAACTATTTGAGTTAATTGTAACTTAGTTTATTGGGCCTGTGCTTATTTTTGGATAAATAGGTAGAAATTGAGTGGTGATCCGGATCCCCTTCTTGCTGTCACTTTGCATCTTCAATATTAGCAGTCACCATGGCCCCAACACAATCAAAACCAATCTCCTGCACCACTAATAAACCCATCATCATCATCATCACCAAAACACATGGCCACCCACACACTCACAGCTACTCTCTGTAACTCCTCTCTCATTAAATCCAATTCAAAGTTCAAGTTTTTTGGCACCAGAATCATTACTAGAACTCAAAAGACTCAAACTTTAGCTATGGCCACAGCCCCAACTGCTGCCAAGGTGGCCCCAGCTGTGATTGTTGGTGGTGGAAGGGTGGGAAGGGCCTTACAAGAAATGGGTAGTGGTCAGGATTTGCTGGTGAAGAGAGGAGACCCTGTCCCACTTGATTTTGAGGGTCCCATTTTGGTTTGTACAAGAAATGACGATCTTGATGCTGTTCTTGAAGTCACACCTAAGTCTAGATGGAGCGGTACTGATACCTGATTATACGTTACTTTGCTGCTTTTATGCAAATGGTTGCATAACAATTTGTTTTTGTTTTTAGTTTTTTTTATTGAATTATGCTATTTTATGTTCTAATTGAATTGAGTGCTATACAGGAGGGTACTCATTTTTCTATGTTTTATTTGGGGTTAATGTTTAATTGGAAGATATAGGTGTCTATAATGTTTTGGTTACCCATCGTGTTGCTTAAATTTTTAGGATAGTTTAGTGTCAAAATGAACACAGTTGAGTGATAAAACTCCAGTGCATTCTTCATTAATGCTGTTGGATTATGTTATTATGGAATTATTTGGTCTGAAAGTTTGGATTGTTTTAATCTTTGCTATTCATTTTATGGCTTCTGATAAATGGTGAAGATTGATAGAGTGGTGTTGACAATCTAGCAGATTTGGTTTTTTTCCAGAATGGGATGCTGGAGCCATGGTTTCAAAGTAAAGGTCTTGGTGATGCAGACCAAGTGCTGGCATATTTTGCTGTCGCAAAGCTTGGAGAACCTCCTATTGATGGAAAGACTGATACCAATCCTGAAGGATTGACTGCAGCATATGGCAAATGGGCGTCTGCAGTAGCTGCTAGATTGCATGCTGGAGGTCTCTCCTGTAAGGTAAAGAAGGTTTTTTTTTTTTTTAAAAAAAAATAAATTATTGTCTGATTGACACCGTTATGAGGGAATTCATTAGGCTTTTCAGGAAAAAAAATTGTTAAGATGGGGTTGTGGTGGTAGGGAGTGGAGGTTGGCGCAATAAAGCTCAGAGTGTCAGGTTTAACTATGTAATCCAATGATATTGTATATAGAAGGCAAAGTTTGGCACTTTGATGGGATAGGTGTTTTGGGTTTCAGTTTTTTCAGTGGGCAAACTTAGTCTAATGTTCCCCTTCTTTCCCCTTTGCATTCAGAATTGAGGAATTCATGTTGTGATAGTAGTCTGGCATATTTACATTATTATTCATTGTTGTATTCAGGTTCTCGACAAGGAAACTTTTCAGAAGCAAATGTTAGAGAAGCTGATCTGGATTTCAGCATTCATGCTTGTTGGAGCTCGTCATCCAGGGGCAACTGTTGGTGCTGTGGAGAAAGAATTCCGCTCTGAGGTAAATCTGCCCTTGACAATGATGTGTTAAAGCATCGGAGTTCGAGGAGTTTTAAGCTACTGCATATCTTTTGCAATATTTATAGTTTATAGTGAATTTTAGATCAACTAAACTGCTTATCTCATTATTTATTTCCAGAACGCCTTCATTTAATTGCAGATAATTCACTGTGTACTTGATGCTGGTTAAAAAAGCCGACACACCCTATCAGTGCTATTTCTGTATGCTTTGTGGACTTTGAGATTTACATCAATTGGATGGTATAATTGTGAAATTAGGCATTTTTTGCTCACTGTTTTTCTGTTTTCTTTGTGGTGAGTCAATCACGATCTTGTACTTAAACTTACTAGATTATTTTATGCCTAAGACAGTCATGCCTGGACAAATTGGCAAGAAGCCCTTTCCCTTCAGCCATTCGCTAAGCTTCCTCTCCTTGTGAAGCCCTTTGCTTCACAGGATTATGATTATTGAGTTCTTGGAATTGTTAAAGCACAGTGAGATCTCTAACATGAATAGATCCAATTGATACTGATATTTATGTTTCCAGGTGTCTAGCCTTATCGCAGAACTTGCTTCTGCAGCAGCTGAAGAGAAAGGAATAGTATTTGAAGAAGCTATCGAGGAAAGGTTATGTGCTTACTCACGTGCTGTTGCCCATTTCCCAACAGCTGTCAAGGAGGTAAATGTTTTTGTTAGTTATACCTTCGAAGCATTTAGCACAAAGTAGTTTGAGACTTGAGCCCTAACCTTATTTTGCTGTGATTTTGCTTCTCACATGGAAGTTGATTTCTTGCCAGTTTAAATGGAGGAATGGCTGGTTCTATTCTCTCTCCGACAAGGCTGTTGCTGAAGGGAAACCTGATCCTTGCCCCCTACACACAGCTTGGCTTAAAGAGTTAAAAGTTGTCTAGTATATGTACTTTTACTTTGTCAATGGACTGGAATACACGCTTCTCAGAGTGTGCCTCTAATGGGCTCACAATTTTCTTTCTATCCCTTTGCTTTTTATCCAAATTGACCTAGAAATAAAGTTCACTGCAATTCATTCCATTTTTGCGTTATTATTCATTTTAGAACAGTTCTTTACCTCAAACTGTAACCCCTGGTTAACCCAGTTCAAAGCTTGGGTTATTAGTTATGATGTTGACCTGGATTCATTAAAGATTTGATTCTCTCTTTCAAAAAAAAAATTTAATTAAAGAAAGAAGAAGAAAGGAGATTGGTTTTTTAATTGGTCATTTCAGGTCAGTAAATCATCAGGTTAACAAGCCCGTGATTGACATACGCAGTAGCTATGGCTGTAGTGTAGCGTAATGCAGCCATAACAGGGGCTCAGAGCAGCAGCATCCTCGCAACTTTCCTTGCTAAACAGAATGTTTATTTTTACAGTTGAAATACTTTTTTTTATTATTTTTAAATTGTTTTAATGTGCTCGTATTAAAAATTTATTTTTATATGTTTTTGGATGCAAAATATTTCAAAAATTATTCCCTACCACACTCCTACACATTACTTACTTTCAAATAATTTAACAAACTTTAAAATCTGCATCATAACAGGGACCAACGCAAGCAATGGGGAAAAAAAAAGCAAGAAAAAACACATTCATCAAATGCAGATAATAAGACAGCAACGTTGCTGATTTTTAATTGATGGAAACATTGAGGCTACTGTG
Organism: Populus ilicifolia; assembly: GCA_015708895.1. Classification (NCBI taxonomy): domain Eukaryota; kingdom Viridiplantae; phylum Streptophyta; class Magnoliopsida; order Malpighiales; family Salicaceae; genus Populus; species Populus ilicifolia. Next base: position 25,802 of record SRLM01002332.1, on the reverse strand, counting down.
GCAGCACTGTCCACTAATTGCCATTCACTTATCAATCAGCTTGGCTAGAAAACGAAGGGATTTGCCGAATCCCGTGACGCTACCTTTACTCTGCTATTTCATTGACAGTGGAAAATAGGGGATATATATCCACAGGGACCTGAAAGGCAAGGAGAACGAACGAAATTATAAGAAACAAGGTACACATTCCTAAAAACAGCCTAGCTCTCATTAGATAGCAACACGTGCAGTGGGGAACTAGACGGGTGTCACCGCCCATACCTGAACACACTCTAATTTTTCCAGAGCATGTTTCAATGGCCGTGTCATTTTACAGTATTTCTGTAACAGCAAATCTGCAGCCTCCTTGTCACCTTTTGCCTGTATGGTGAGTATCTCCCTACTCAAGCTTTCAACAGCCTCTTCAACCTTTGAAATGACAAGAGTTGGTGGTCTTACTCAGTGAGATGAATCCATGAAAAAGGAAAGTTTGAGCAACATACCTTGGCAAAATCAACAGAAAATGTCTCATCAGGATGCAAGATGAAGGCTTCTTTCTCATACATCCAGTTAAATTGCAGTGCTTGTCCTTTCCTAAGGAATTTCAGTAGACACAAAATCCTTTAGATTACGCCAAGCATGGAACCAGAGAAGAATGATTAATTAAAACATGCATAGATTACCCATGAGCCTCCTCTAAACCAAAACGAACTGACCGGAAGCATCCCGCAAGGAATGAAACATACATAGATTTTACCAGACTCCTCGGAAGTAAATCCTGAGAGAACAAAAATAGAATCACGTAATATACACTACAATAAAATCATAATACTACCCAATCACGCGGAAAAATTAGACCAGCACCTACAGCGTCCAGAATATTGATCAGACAACTAGATTCTTCTATCAAACATAGTTCAGCATTTCCAAGATGCATTCCCAGGATTCTAGGAAAACATATTATGAGATTTCTTGATGCATCCGAAGCACTTGAAGTTACAGGTTGATGAGAACTAATATCTCTTATTTCATCATCCAATTTTTTCCCATAAGAAAAATTAGAGAAAAAAAAAGTGGAAAAATTGATGGTTGTTGTTGTTGTTTGGCATTCTGTTTTCATTTTCATTTTTACTTTTGGAACAATAATGAATCTCTTCGATTATTTTTTTTTGAAAAAAAAAAAGCAAGTAGTGAATCCAATTTTATTTTTTAAAATACATTGCGTGGCAGGTGGATATGAAGTTAAAGCCTATGTCTTTATTATTGCAAGCTTTTTATAATTTGAATTTGGACGTGTTTTATTTCTATGGTTTAGCTGGCAGATTTGAGCCTAAAAATCCAAATCCAAATTCTCTTTGTATGTTCTTAGGTATGGGTCATTAATTTGACAATTGAATTCAACCCAAGCTCCTTCCTTCTCAATTGGGTTCTAAAGGCCTAACACCAATTTAGTGAGAGACTAAGGGGGTTTTTTAGAAATGTGATAATAGTTGCTTTTCAAAAAAAATTTCACTCGAAAATACATCAAAATAATCTTTTTATTTTTTTAAAATCATTTAACAGCAGCATATTAAAATAATCTGAAAATACAAAAAAAAGACTAATTTAAAGCAAAAAAATAATTCAAAAGAGCTTTTGAAACACAAAAACAAACAGGCCATTATTTTTTTTAATCTCTAAATAAGAGGTCAATAATCAAAATACAACTCAGGAAAGAAAAATGGATATTGCATGGATTTGTATCATAAATTCCCTTCGGTTAGAAATAAATAGTAACCTCGTTGAGGATAAACTATGGTTACCATCTTTCCTAGTTGTGCAAGCAACTCTTTTAACCTATTAAGTTTTTCTTAATTTTAACCTTTAAGAAAATTAAGCGGCAATTCTACTTTTATGAAATATCTTCTTCGTGATCATCTAAACATAGGGTAAGACTGCAATGGGATATCACCTCTACTTGGAACTGGCTACACCAGCACTTAGGTTGATGAAGACCTTTTCTTTTGGGAAGAGCCACCCTTGATACTGACAAGAATTAGAAATTGACATGTCATCCAAAGACAAGACTTGAACCCAAGACCTCTAGGCCAAGTATTAACCACTTGTGCTAACTCTTTGGATGGACCTTATTTACCCTCTGACCAAAAACCCAGACTACTTCATAAACAATTGTAAATGCATTGTTGAATGAATTTAAATTTAGCATCTTTGACATGAAATCTAAAGTGGCAGAACAGCACACAACTGGTGTCTATACATGATAATATTAATTAAATTTAGTCACTGACCTGGTTGATTAAGAACTTTAGGGCCCAAAGGCCAACTATATCAGCTTTAGCTTCTTCCAAAGCAGAGTGGAGTTCTTGCAGCTCCTGAATTAAAATATAAAGAAAAACAGGGACAACCACAGACAGTTGCTATCAGAATGCAAATAAATTGAAACAATAAAATAATAGTCTTTAATTGAAGTGTTGTTCTGTTTCATTTCCGTTACAGTTATTTTGAACAGGTAATGATAAAAGACCAGGTCATAGAAAATGATCAACTTTCATAAAAAAATACAGTTACAGAGACCATGCATGAGATGTGCTATAAGTCACAATAAATGTGCCCCATATTAAAGTAATGGATTAAGGCAACTGAATCACAAATGATGTAACTATGGAAAGGGATAAATAAACTAGTCAGATCATCACTTCAGACACCTGTATTTGGAGGACATAATTCCTTTATACATAGTAAATATTGAGTTAAAAAAGAGAAAGATGAAAGGAACTCTCAGCAAGGCCCCTATCCACAGATTTCAAGGCCCAGTAGACTACTACTTCAGGCACAACTTAACAATGAAAGAAACATCCAAAGCAGAATTTCTACTGAATAAAACTGAAGAAAGGAATATGAAATGGAATAAATGATAAATTACATTGACTACCACTGAAATTGTAGCAATTACATTAACCACACCTCTTGTTTCCAAAACTGAAGTCGCAAAATAAGAAAACTCCAAAGTTTGGTTTCCCTCAAACCATCTAGTAGTTTAAATTGAGGCTTAAAAATCTCAATTACAATTACTTTCTGTGAAGAGCTGAGGAAAGATTCCATATAAAGAAAACTGTTTGAAATCAAACATAAGGTTGTAAAAGATATGGCAATGCTCGTCTCATTTTAAACAGTCAAAGATGTGTAGAGTTGAGATGCTTTCAGGTTATAAAAGACACAAAAGTAAGATGGGAAAATTAAACCATAAGAGCACACAAATATATTCCAGCAACATGGTAACATATCCCATTTGAATTCTGGTATATAATCAAACTTCCAGTTTTATAAAATAGAAATCTCCCTCCAGTACACTGTGGAAATGAGGAATTTACTTAAAGAGAGGGTAGCCATCTATGCATGCCCTATTAACAAAAACATGCAAATGCAAAACAATCCATAAATTATAGATGTAGTATAAAAAAGGAAAAGTTATGTAAATCACCTTTCTTACTGTTGACTTTTGGCCGTCTGGAAGTGTGATAGTATGAGGCCCAATACCATGGCAGCACTCATGGCATATAGTATGCGTAAAGAAAGATTCAAAATCTACCAATCCTTTTTGTTCCTTGCTAATACAAACATCAGCTATGGGCTGAAGAATATGCTTGAACCTGATTAGGACAAACACATGATATTTAAAGTATTTTCCAATACTAACAATAACATATTTTCAGAAAGCAACAATCATTATAACAGGTCTAGAAATAAGGTAAGAAATTATACTTTGCCTCTGAAACATTCTTCAGCATGACCATTGAAGTTCCTCGATCTTTTACTATACGCTCATCATTTGGTAAATTGAAAGCAACAGTTTGAGGACCCTTTACATCCTGATGTCAAATTAAAACCCATCAGCCTTGGTTTTCCCTCCTTTGAATTAGGAACTCATACATAAGGGGTGGGGAGAAGTACTTCAGCAAAAGCTTCCTCAAAAAGCTGATCTTTAAAGGATGGACCAACAGAGTTTTAGATCTCGGTATTGTAAACGGGATGGGTTCATGCCAAAAAAAGGTACAATAGGGAAACAACAAGAGGCACAGAGATTTTTCCTATATATATTCCAAGAACATACCCCTGCATTATAAAGAAGCTGGATGACCCGAATGGGAGCAGCATTGACATTTTTTGATTTGTATGCACTGTCCATTGGAAGATTTTGTTCCAAAAACTAAACAGATATACTGTGTTAGAAATCATGAATCTAAAAAGAGAAGTCCCAAGAAAAACAAGTATCAACTTTGCATGTAAAATGACTCAATACCTGCAAATTATCACCAAACAGTTTTAGTTGAGCAGTCGCTTTGTCATCCCGGATACCAATGAATGCTTCAAATGTTGCCTGAGAAAACATAACAGAACTCATGAGTCATTCATGCTACCTGAAAGATTATGAATATGTCAGGAAAGAATTTAAGATCAATGCTACCTTGTAACCAAAAATTGTATCCTCATACGTCTCATATGGACCTATGGTAACGTCCAGCTTAGAGTCCTAAATCCAGAGATAGTTTAAGACATGTCATGAATCTAGATGAGAATATTAAGAATTTAAGCACCTTAACAATGAAATGAAGATCTATGCCATTCATTCTTGGAAAAACTCAACAAACACACAATTGATGTTATTAAAAGTAAATGGCTACATGAGAATAAAGACTTGGAAAATGAAAAAATCCAATGATTGAGCCCTATCTTTTCATATTATCACATTATTAGTTCATTTAGAAAGTGAAAACATCCAATTGCAAACATAGTTAGTTTTCATCTTTCCATGATAGGTACACTTTTTGCTTTATTCTTAGCCTAAGCTATTTCCTTTTTCCTTGAGGAACAAAACAAACAATAAATCAGGTAAGTTATACAGACTGCTGAGACCTGTGAAATATTGCAGAATGACAGAACGTTTCCAAAAATTTTAAGTTAGAAGGCCTCAGCAGACCTTCAAGTGCCTCTCTTGCTCCTATTACAATTCCACCTCATTCAGAAAAAGGAAAGTTGTATTTAAAGAAAACAGTCACCATGATTCAGTGTCCATAACTATGTGATTGTGGTGGCCTAGAGGGAGTGGGAGTGTACACGAGCAATTGCCAGTATTAACAATCCCCCAAAATCATATCCGTTTCTCAGTATTAGAAAACTTGCCCATGCAAAACAATTCCTACAGAGCCCTTTTATCTCAAACTAGAGTGCTGACGACAAGGGGAAAAAACTACCATGCACTGGATGTCATTCTTATCACCATATACCTGAACCAAAAACTATGAGTGTTTTCTGGAATGTCAAAGTATTCTGCATACTAACCAATTCCATCCAGGCTATATCTGATTCATAATAGTCATTTGACAGGAATGCGTCAGCCTTGCTATGTAGTAACCGCTTCAAACTACACAGAAGAAGAACAAATTCAACAATCATCTGTAAGTGGAATAGTATTCAGTATGATGTGAACAAATGAGTTACTGGCAACAAGAAAAATCTAGTATAACTCTATATACCTAGGTGAGCCAGCCAAGTCCCCAGCTTCATGCAATAATTCTGCAGCTTTTCTAAGGAAGGAGTTATACTCCTTTGAGTAAGGAACACTATATAGATCATGGGCAGTCATTAAATGATTTGTCCCATGAACTGCATGATTAGGTAAAGAAGAATCCAAACTAAATTCACTGTGTCTTTTGATGACGGTGAAAAAGCCCATTGCATCATTTTGTTCTTTCTCTGTCAGACTGTCATTCCATAATTTAAATTCCTGTGACACAAGAGAAACTTATTATTATAGTAGGTGTAGAGGGGGAGAGATCTAAATGATGACAGAAGCATCAAACAATTTGCCAGTCACAAATATATGATGGTGATCCTATTTTAAAAAAATTAACTTCAACTTGCATAATGATCCTCTCATGCATACCTTTTTGTCCATATCTGGAGGGTAAAAATTTGCACCAGGTGGTTTTAGCATGGGAAATGCTGCTTTAAATTCCAGACCCTTCCATCCACTGACTGGCTTCGTGGCTTCAGGAAGTAACTTGATGGCTGAATCTGTGGTTGTTAAAAATGCCTCGTTTTCATCAAGACAGGACCTGTTGATCACCAATAAATTCTAATAGACAGGTATTTCTTTTAAAAAAAATATATAAAAAGTTGGGGAATGGTGAATTCTTAGCTTGTTCCAAGCGCACACACACACGAGCTCAAAGAAGCAGCACCTCAAAAAAAAGACTCACCAGGGGCTCTTATTAATTGAATAATACATCCATTTAAGCTTGTCTAATTCTGATGCACTGGCATGCTCCTTCAACCAATCTCTTAGAGCTGGATTGCTGTACCAAACCTGATTAGAAGCAGAAAAAAGCAAGAGGCAACGCTAACAGTCATTCACAGTTGCTAAGTATTGCAATCATAAATAGGCTTATTGTATTGGATTTTACAAGAGACTAATTATCTGAATTTTGTAGGAAGGAGAAACAAATCATGTAAAGTTACACAGAAGAATGACATTCACATTACGTGTACAAAGTTTCAAATACAAATATCAACTATTTCACTGACAGGAAATCCAAATGAAAAGAATTTGGTCAAGTTTGCAACATAACATCAAATCAGAAAGAAACTACTTCACTTTATTATGAGTCCACATCTTGAAATGTTTTATGAGTTACTTCTATACATAATGCCAAGTCATGTCTTGAATGCTTAAGCCAAAGTTCTTTCTGCTCAGTTCCCTTCTATGAGGGATTGTCAAACAACTTCAAAAGGCCTCTCACCCAGACCTTTCCATTGAACTCTCTGTTGAGTAAATTACAGGTCTTGTTTCCCAACTTAGGGTTTTTCTCACTTTGTTTGCCCTGATCACCTTTGGCCTTCCCACCCCCAAAGGAAAATAAAAGGGAAGGCGGACAAAATGACTGGGCATGCTTGTTACCAAGTAGACCACTGCTTGAGCTAGAGAAACACTATAGTAACTATACAGATCATGAACTAAAATATCATTTCATGGGGCATGGGCAGGTAACATATTGGTATTCAAGTCTACCACATGGAAGACATCTGTAAACAAATAATTTCTGCAGATTGTATGAGTGTGTCAGCCTACTTCTTGCACATGTGCATTCACATTGTTTTGCAACAGTAAGTACCTGAAGGTAGAAGATTTCATCCATAAGTTTTGCAGCCTTGATAAGTAAACCAAGAGTCTTCCTGTCTGTATTTGATAGACCTGTCAACTGAAGAAATAAAGAAAACTATTAAATTCAATCCTATTTGCATTAAGAACAAAAAACGTTAGCATTTAAGAAATGGTAGTAACAATACCAATACTAGTATTCTAGTTATGAGAATGACAAAAAATTAAAAGAGCTATAAATTTCTTGATCGCAATTGCTTAAGAGGCAGCCTCCAATTACTCAATATTCTCCACAAGTACAAATTCAAATTAATGTAGGCTCAAGCATTCTTTCACAAAACAAACCCATTCCTCTTTTATACGGTTTTTATCCCTTTCTGAAAGGAAGAAAATATTGTAAACTAACAAGTTAAACCATCAACTTATGTTCACAACTAAGTTACATGAACAGGGCATCCTTTACCACAGATAGCATAGTTACCAAGATATCAGAGAGATCAATGCCAATGGGAAGAGAAAGTAGACAACCTCAGCATCCAGAGAAACAGGAGCATATCGACAGAGGTGCTTTTGTAGACTCAAACTGCGTGCTACAGTGTTCTCTGTGTACCTAAGAAAATTAGATGAAAGACATCATAAGTGGAAAGAAATTATTAGAAACCCTTCCATGAATAAAGGTGATAATATGCACACAAGTTGGCTTTTTTGGCAGGAAACTAGTACAAAGGTGTCCAAAAAAGTGTTTTACGCACCAGTTGACAACAAAAGGAAAGCTTTTCCAGATGCAGCAAAATAACATGGTGCAATATTCACAAACATGAGGGAGGAAAGCATGAACTCACCTTCAAAACTCTCAGCATGCACTCAGAAAAAGTTTTTGCATGTTGAGTCAAATGCTAAAGAAGAAATCAAATGTAACCATACAAATAAGGAGTAAATATGTTTCTTTGATTCACTTAATTGTTAAAGAACTTGAGACAAAAAGATAACCATAGGATGCATTCCACCACAGTTGAGAAAAGATGTTATAACTAGCATAGTTAATTTTACTAAAAAAGATACTTTTTAGCATACCTTCTCCTAATGATTTCAAAGAGTTGGCCATACTGTTCATCTACATCATAGGGCACATAATCAGGATCTTCTTTGACAAGTAAGCTTCTATATTCCTCGAACGAGATGTATTTAACAGCAGATACTTCTGTTTCCTATCATAAAGTGAAATCATAAACAAGCATTCATATTTTTCACAACTTAATAGCAGTAACCAATTAATGAAATATTCATGTCTGAAATGATTGGCATGTCACTCTCCATCGAACCTTCAAATGAAAAGAGCACATTATTTGGCAGAAAACAAAATAATGTGCATGTACCAGACCATGTATAAAAAATTCAGATATAAAACATCAATTGGAAAAAGTCTAGACGTGCAAGAAAAAAGAAAACTTTCAAGCATAAACAAGTGGTATTCTCCAAATTGATTTTTTTGTCAAAACCAGTCGATAATAGATAAAACATGTATTAACACAAACCAACACTCATCAAAGGAGAATGAAGAGCACACGTTTTCTTACCTGAAGAGTAAATGCTTCAAGAGGAATTGGATCTACAGTTGTCACAAGATACACATCATTGAACTCATTATTGATGAATTTCCCATCATTTATAACACTGCATTCAAATATAAAGTACAATCAATTAATACAAGCCTTGTTGCATTCTCCCAACCCCCCAGTCTACGTCAACGAGATCAATTAAATCAAAATCATAATATCACAATCCATTAAACCAATTAATTTAATCGGTCCGGTCTCCATAGACCAGGTTCCTATAGAACTTGTACAGTTAAATAAGGAATTTGATGTACATATAAATAAATACTAACCACTCTTGAAGATAAATAAAAATATGTTCAAACGCATCCTTTGGAAGGCTAATGCCTAGCTCTTCCTGAAGCTCTCTCCTAAACGCGTAACAGTAAGAAAAATTAGTTTAATAAAAAAAAGTTATTCTTATGCAGCAAGAAATTAATTGACAAGATAATAAAATAAGAAAAACTGTTGCAAATTGACTCACTGAGCGGACACAAGTGACGAATCGCCAGCAGAAATATGGCCGGCGCTTGAGATATCCCATCGGCCTGGCCAGGAATCCTTGCAATCGGCGCGACGCTGAAGAAGCAATTCTTGTGTGCTTTCGGAGTAAATCCACACGTGAACTGCTCTGTGGTAATCTCCATCTCTATGGACTTCTCCTCTAAATTTCCAAAAAATAAAAATAGCAAAAAAAAAAAGAAAAATCACAATTTCTTTTTCTCAGCAACCAAACAACAAACAAAGTAACGGTAAAAAATAAAAGGAAGTTTTTTAAAAAAAAAATTGCTCTGTTTTAATTTTGAGTGCTATAAACGATGTCGCACAGGAGCGTAATTAGAGGCATTAATTAGGTGTTTAATCAAAACATACGTAACATTAGGATGATCGATTAAGAGATAGAGAGAGGAAGAAGAGAGATTAGTGATTGCCTGGGCTTTGAAATGCCGGTTTTTTGACCAGTTTTGTTGAGAACGTCGAGGCGCTCTTCTTCCACGACTACAGATGATGATGCAGCAGCAGCGTCTTCCATTTTTTGTTTTCTCTTTTATCTGAGAGGCAATAAAAGGGCTAACTTGTGCTGCTTGTATCCTTTTTTGATGCCCATAAATTGTTAGAGAAAAAAAGAATAAATTCGAGTGACACGCTATAGCAGGATATGCCAGCTGCCCGCGTTTTCTTCAAACCCAGTTTCTTTGTATTTAAAATATATATATATATATATATATATTATTTTTTCTTGGGCTTTTCAAACATCAATTTGCATCCTTTACTTGGTTTTGGTCAATTGCATCCAGTTTGGCTGAAACGTGATTGAATCCTAATGAGTTGTTAAGAAAAATATATTTCATGTCTGTACAAGTAAGAAAGGACTTGATAGAGAATGTAAAGATTAAATGCATGCCTTTTGAATTAAAATAAATGTTCGGATTTAGTATCATGCTAGAAAGATATGTGGTGCTTTCTGGCGGGTAGACTGCTTTTTTTATTCAATTTTAAAAAAATAATATTTTATATTTTTTAACATGTTTTAAAATAAATAAAAATTCTAAAACTCAAATTATAGATTATACTGGATTTATTAAGATGGTTTAATTTAATTATATAATAAAAAATAATAGAGAAAATGATGACAAACAAGGAAAAATGATTGTTAAACAAAAATACTGAAGTTGAATTCCAAGATTACATAATATTAAAGGATGAAATATAAAAAAATATCAACAAAAAAATAATATAACTTTAGTTAGAATAGCAAACTCGCGATCTTAGTTGTGATGTTAAGCCATCCTCATGGAAAATATATAAAAAATAAAAAAATTAAATTTTTAATAAACTGATGAAATTTAAAAAATAATAATGTTAATTTAAGTTAATATTGCATACTCTTAATCTAGGTTATGAGACTGCACTAATTATATTGGAAAAAAAATATTATGAAGCATAATTTTCAACAATTAAATTTTGAAGGATATTTTTTAATTTTTAAAAACTAATCAAAAGCAAGAAAAATCAATTAAAAAAATAAGAACCATATATAACATAAAAATAAGATGAAATAAAATGATGTAAAGAGCTTAGGCTAATGAGACTAGATTATCTTTATAAATAGAAAAAATAAAACTCAATCTTTAATAGGCTCAATATCAAAAGAAGAAATTGAAAAAAAAATATCTTCCTTAATCATGCTTTTGATAATTTTCTGATATATTTTTGTATATTTTATTTTAATATTGTTTTATTTTTTGTATTTTTTTTTATTTGTTTACACGAGACACCAAAATGAATAACAACAGCTGGCCATGAGAGGTTTTGGTGTCGGGTTGAATGGGAAAACTATGGAGATGGATTCGTGTTTTTTGTGTAAAAGAAGCTCTGTATTGGATGGATAGGAGCTCTGTTTGTGGTTCCTCCTGGTTGATGAAGGCCCCCCATTTCTTGCCTCTGTTCGTCTCTTTTTATTGTAGAGCAAAGGTTGGAATTAACGTAGTTTAGCATAATTTATAGGTCTTGATTCTTGGAGACTTGATTGGAGATAAGTTGGAATAAGTTTAGCATATTAGAATAAAAACAAAAAACAAAAAAAGAGTTGGAATAGTTGCTTTAGAAAAGAAAAAACTTAATAATAATAATAAAAAAATAAGCCCATGAAAAATGCAACACAACTAGCAGATCATCAAAGCCCATTTACAACCTCAGTAAATAATGGTTAACAATCACAATGCGTTAGATAAAAGTCTACGAGGAGGAGTAATTATGAGATAATTGGAATTGATCAATCTAATATTTATTCTTCTCTAAAGTGACAAAAGGCTATAAATAATAAAATTGATATTATCGAACAAAACAAAACATAAGAGTTAACAGAGCTTTAAAAAAACAAAAGATATTGGTGTAAAATGGATGTCAAGATATGATTAAAGGAAAATTCTTCATTATTAAATTGAGTGGGAGGGATTAATAGATATAAAATCCTAGATAATGTAGAAATAAATACTTGATTAAAAAAAAAAAAAGATTTGTGTTAGTGACTGCCAGAAATGGTAAAAACAAGCTCGTAATGACCTGTGCCTTTTGTGGATAGCTGTGAAGATAACACTTCAAAACCGTAGATGGAAACTTCCGAGAGTGTTAGGCGTGAATCGATCACGCTTCTTAGAAACTTTTCTTTTCTTTCTTGGTGAAGAAGTTCCATGTTTCCTTTCAACTCCTGGGTTGAGTTCATTGGATTGGTACTCTTTCAAATCAATAAACTGCAGGGAACTTTCTGGGTACAATACCTAAATAAAAGTGAAAGCAATTGGTTCATAATTTAAAACTGTATCATGCACAGACATGACCAGTTTGATTATTGATTAATTTCTGAAGGAAAGTTCGCTCCAAGTACTTATCTACTAGATATTCCACATTATAAATAAAAAAAGTTATGGCCCTCAAGAAGTTGGTGACTTTTCTTCTCCTGTTTTATTCATAGAATCGTCTTCTAAACGTTGTCTTTCTATAATCTTTTTCATAAGAGTTCAAGGAAATTCAAGGCATTAAATTTAACTCTCTACAACTTCTTGTGAAGCAGAAGAAAGCACCTTCTGTTATTTTAAGAATAAAAAAAATATTTTTTCTTTTGCTTGGAAGGTGAGGGAAAGAAAGTGAAGGGAAATTGATCATTTTTTTAAGCACACCACACCTGTGGAAGAAGAATATCATCTAGTTTTCTTCCTTTAATTTTTCAAAGTAGACTAAATGACAAAAAAATACAAATTTTTATTCTCATTAATGTAAAACAATAAAAAATAAACCCCTATTTTTGCAAATGGTTGATTGAATAATAATGAATAGAGCCAAAATGTAACAAGTTTCTTAATTGTAAAAATATAGATCCAACCTAGTTTAATTTAAGTTTCGACTTATTAATTTGTCAAGGCAAATCAAATCAATTTTTTAAATAACATTGTTTCTGTAAAAAGTTTAAAAAATAAATTTTATAATTGATTTCATCTAAATTAGGAGTTAACCCATTAAATCCCCTGCGTTTAACAAATTTAATTTTAAAAATGGTTAAAAAAAAATACGGGCAAAATTCTAGCTCAACAAAACACCATGTCAACCTGCCATACCATGTTTAAAACAAATCTTCACGTTTAGGGAAAAAAACAAAATTACTTCACTGGGTTCGAAGTTTTAAAGTCGTTAGAATGCAACTATTCGCGGCTTAGAAGTATCAGATGATTTTCTCATGAATACAAAAGACTGCTAATATTGGGTTGACTAGGAGACCACGAAGGTGCAACGAAATGTCTTCAATATTTCCCTTCCTCTTTAAAGCTGGATTTATGAACTTGAAATCATATTATATCTCGGAAAAACAAACCACAAGAATGGAGAAAATGGTTTCGAAATTGGTGTTTAAAATGAATTTGCTGATGTTAATGTTTCAGTTAGCAAAAGCAGCAGCACCTGTAGCGAAGTTTGGTTGTCCAGATCGATGCGGAGACATTACCATTCCTTACCCTTTTGGAACTGGAAAAGACTGCTACAAGGACGAACGGTTCGCGGTTGAATGCAATGAGACTGCCAACCCTCCTCGAGCTTTTATAAGTCTAATCAATGTGGAGGTGCTGAATATTTCAGTTGAAAGAGGATTGGCTACCGTCAAAAGTCCAGTCATATCCTTCAATTGTGCTGGCAGGAAAGACGGTGGATCTCTGGATCTCACTGGATCTCCCTTTGTTTTCTCCGATTTCAGGAATGTGTTCGTTGCAATAGGTTGCGATACTCGAGCTCTCATGAGCGGGATTGAACCGGATCTCGTCGGTTGCGAGCTTACATGCGGTAACCAGCAGAGTACTAACGTTTGGTTGCAAGAAAATAATGTGTGTTCAGGTCGAAATTGCTGTCAGGCTTCAATCCCTCCACTCCTTCAGGTTTTCAAACCGACATTAGTTTCTACTAACGTTGATCAAGGTAGAGAAGCCTGCAAGCTAGCCGTTTTGGTGAATAGGACATGGTTTGCATCGAATTTGAGTGATCCATTCGCACTGCAGTATAACGATTACGTTCCAGCGAACTTGGGTTGGGTGATGAACATGAATGATTCTGATATTCCCATTTTTTGCAGCACATATTACAATGAATCCTTAAAATCTGAATGTGCGTGTTGGCGTGGATTTGAGGGTAACCCATACCTTGAACATGGTTGCATAGGTAAATATTAATCTTAACTTTTTTCTTGATTTATTTATTATTTTTATTCAAGCAATAGTTTTTTGGTGTGTGTTTATGTAATCAAATTTAATGATTGTAAGTGTCAGATTAAAATAAAATGTTAACTAACGATGGCAAATACAGGATTGGTTTAGAATCAGGAAGTAGTTTAGTATTTTAATACTGGCGTGTTAGTTTCAAAATATATATTTTTTAAAATTTATTCCGGTTTGAATTAATTACATAGCTAGATATTTTTTTTTACTGTGGAACCAACCTAAATTAATTACTTGGCAACTCACATGGTGATTATTTTTTATTTGTTCAAGAGATTTTCTTTTTTTTTGTTGGTTATTCAAGTATTTAAATAAATATAAATTTATATAATTTGTTAATTGTCTACTCTACAGAACTGTTAGTTTATATTAATAACTCAAAAATATAATATAAACAAAGAAGATAAAAAAAATTCTACTCAACTCAAATTTACACTCAAGCTCTCTTTACTGATTTTTTCAATTTTTTTATCTTCAGCTCTTTTCTTGTCTGTTTATCGGCAAAGTTGGGGAGATATTAAGTATAAATTATATAATGATTTATGCGATCAATTAAGTCTTGGTATTAAATTACATATTTTTACTTACATATAATATAATAAAGATGGTACAATGTTTGTCTCCGTTAACACCTCCTCCATCTCCAAATTCTAATATCTATTAATTTCATTATTTGTATATGAGATGCATGGTGATTATTTTTGCTTTCTTATTCTATTAGATGTTGACGAATGCAAGACCCCAGAGAAAAATACGTGCCAAGGGATGCTCAAATGCGTGAATACACGTGGATGGTACAGATGCGCGATAAATAAAATTTATATAATTATCATAGGTACAAAGATTTCTGATTTTTTCCTTTCGACCTGTTTAATGCATGTCACTAATGTTTATTTTCAGCCTTATAGTTTTTATAAAATGTTATATTGGTCCTCATACAATAAGCATTCACTAATATATGGCTTGATATAAACAGAGAAATGCTTAAATGATTAATTCTACATAATTAATCTAGCACGCTACTATTCAGCAATCATACATGTGAGCACAGATGTCAACATATTTACTAAGATTTATTCTTTGCTGTAAATAATGCAGTTGTAGGATCAGTCATCTTTATATTGGTACTGCTGTTTGGCCTTTGGAGGCTATATAAACTTATAAAGAAGAGGCAGAACAAGGAACTCAAAAAGAAATTCTTCAAACGTAACGGTGGGCTATTGTTACAGCAACAATTATCCACTAGTGATGGTAGCGTTCAGAAAACAAAAATATACAGTTCCAAGGAGTTGGAAGTAGCCACCGATGGTTTTAATGTGAACAGAATACTTGGAGAAGGTGGTCAAGGCACTGTTTACAAGGGAATGTTAACAGATGGAAGAATTATTGCTGTTAAAAAGTCCAAAGTCGTTGATGAAGAAAATCTCGAAGAATTTATTAACGAGGTCGTCATTCTCTCACAAATAAACCACAGAAATGTGGTCAAGTTGCTAGGTTGTTGCTTGGAGACTGAAGTTCCTATACTGGTATACGAATTCATTTCCAATGGAAATCTTTACAAGTATATCCATGTTCAAAACGATGACTTCTTGTTATCTTGGGAAATGAGATTACGGATTGCCATTGAGGTTGCGGGAGCCCTTGCTTATCTACACTCGGCAGCATCGATTCCGATTTATCACCGTGATATCAAGTCTACGAACATACTCCTAGATGAGAAATATAGAGCCACAATATCAGATTTTGGATCTTCAAGATCCATCGCCATCGATCAAACTCACTTGACCACTCATGTGCAGGGTACTTTTGGGTACTTGGATCCAGAGTACTTCCAGTCTAGTCAATTCACAGAAAAAAGTGATGTTTATAGCTTTGGAGTGGTTCTGGTTGAGCTTTTAAGCGGACAAAAACCGATATTTTCCTCTAGCCCAACAGAAAGTAGAAGTCTAGCCACGCATTTTATCATGTTGATGGAAGATAACAGGTTGTTTGATATTCTTGATGCTAGAGTCAAAGAGCATTGTCATAATGAAGAAGTTGTTGCTGTCGGCAATCTTGCAAGAAAATGCTTGAATTTGAATGGGAAAAATCGGCCAACAATGAAAGAAGTAACCACAGAGTTAGAGAGGGTAATTCAAAAGGGATCAAATGTTCAACAAGACAGTCAAGAGAATGAAAGTGTCATGGCTGATCTCAGTATGCAATACATGGGATGCATTTCCGACATCAATAAT
The DNA here is from genome assembly GCA_015708895.1 of Populus ilicifolia. Classification (NCBI taxonomy): domain Eukaryota; kingdom Viridiplantae; phylum Streptophyta; class Magnoliopsida; order Malpighiales; family Salicaceae; genus Populus; species Populus ilicifolia. The sequence continues at coordinate 9,577 of SRLM01002332.1, read as the reverse complement.
GACTTGTGATTTTATAATTCTTCATCATCAGACGTTGATCTTTTGATTATCAAACAATATGTTTTTCTTTATTAATTACCAAATAGAATGTTGGCTTGTGTGTTATTATTTTCTTTTGTTTAGAAGTTGTTGAATCAACTTAGAATCATGTATTATATCGTTGTGTTGTATTAATAAGATGACAGGGATCCTCCACTGCTCCTATGTATGGAAATGTTGGTGCAGATTTATTAAACGGTCGATTTTTCAATGGTGTATGCCGACGAGTACTATTGAATTAATATTTGGTTAAAGGAAAATCCCTGCGCAGAGCCATTTTCAGCTTGGCTTTTGGTGTATCATGGGGTCTTTGGTTAGCTAGAGACAAGACGGTGTTCTTGGGATATTCTACTGATTGAGATACTGTCTTTGTGCTGATTCTTCATCGCTTTATTCCTATACGTTTTATTCCTTTCTGAAAGGAAGAAAATATTGTAAACTAACAAGTTAAACCATCAACTTATGTTCCCAACCATGTTACATAAACAGAGCATCCTTTGTCACAGATAGCGTAGCTACTAAGATATCAGAGAGATCAATACCAATGGGAAGAGAAAGTAGACGACCTCAGCATCCGGAGAAACATGAGCATATCGACAGAGTTGCTTTTGTACCTACGAAAATTAGATGAAAGACGTCATAAGCGGGCAGAAATTATTAGAAACCCTTCCATGCATTAAGGTGATAACATGCACACAATTTGAGTTTTTTGATAGGAAGCTACTGCAAAGGTGTCCAACAAAGCGTCTTACACACTGTTGTGTATGGTCCCACACCATGTGATGGTGGGACCATCACATTAAATGTCATGTGATGGTTGTCTTTTGGTGTTAATATTAGTGTGGTTCGAGTACTGTAGCAACAGATTTGAAAAGAAAAGAGAGGAGAAGAAAATCAAGAGAGAAAAAGAGAAGAAAAGGCAGCAGAGCAACCTGCATTCTTTCTTCGATTTCCAGCTCGTTCACCATTGGATTGGGCTGAGATTTTGACAGCAGCTTCTAGACACATTGATCTTCATTCTGGACGGTTGGATCGAATATTGGTGGTGTGGAAGCAGGCCGTTTTGACAGAAAACAGGGCTGTCAATTTTGTGAGTTTTTCTCAAATAATTCTCCTTTAATCTTGTTGTAATCCAAGAATAAGTTGTTCTTGATGATATATATGTTGTATCCCTTAGTTGAATCTGAGGAAGAATGATTGTGAACCCATTATTTATTGATAGTGGAAGTTTTTAGGTGGACTACGGTCCCGTGGTTTTTCCCATATCGGGTTTTCCACGTTAAAAATCTTGGTGTTGATTTTGTGATTTTTGCATTATTTTTCATCATTGTTTGATTCTGTTTTACTGCACAAAGAGGGAAAGAATTAGGACTTGTGAATTGTAATTGTATTCCACTGAATTGATCCGGGTAAATTGGTGTCCGGTTGTTCCGAGTTTTCCCAACAAAGTGGTATCAGAGCACTGGTTGTGTAGATTGAATTTCTTGTGCAGTTAAAATGGAAAAGGAAGATTCGGGCATGATAAAGCTTACTTCCTCAAATTATTTTCTATGGAAAACAATGATGGAGGATCACTTATATTGCAATGATTTGGCTTTGCCGATTGAATGTAAAGGAATAAAGCCTGGTGATATGGATGATGCAAAATGGAATGGACTAAATAGAAAGGCTACTGCTAATGTTAGAAAATGGGTATCTTCTAAGTCCATTAATCATATTTCTCAAAAACATGACTGCTATACAGTTTGGAAGATGTTGGAAGAAACATTTGCCAAGGAGAGTGCACAAAACAAGGTTTTTGTAATTAGAGACCTTGTGAATTTGAAGTATAGAGATGGTGAAGCTGCTTCAGTGTATATAAATGTATTCCAAGGGTTCTTGAATCAGTTGTCATTGATGAATCTGGAGTTAGCTGATGAAATGCAAGCATTAATCCTACTGAGTTCATTGCCGGATAGTTGGGAGACTTTGGTGGTGTCACTTAACAATTCTACTCCGAATGGGAAGATCACTTTGAAAACAATGAAGGATTGTATCCTCAATGAAGAGAAAAGGGGGAAAGGCACAAGCACTTCTGAGTCTCATGCACTTGTTACAGAAAGTCGAGGGAGAAGTCCAAACAGGTTCTCTTACAGCAAGCAAGATAGAGAATCCAGCAATAGAAAAGGCAAATAGAAGCCAAGAGGAAGATCTCAGTCAAGGAAGGGTTTTAAGTGCTATTATTGTGACAAGCCTGGGCATATGCAAAAGGATTACAGAAAGTATAAAAGAGATAAAAAGGGTAAAGATGAAGATAAGAATGAAGAGAATGATACAGCTGTAGTTGTATTTGATGGTGATGTTGCCATTGTTTGTGATGATGGTTGTGTTAATCTTGCATGTCAGGATACCACCTGGGTTGCAGATTCAGCAGCTTCTTACCATGTTACACCCCGACGTGATTTTTACACATCCTACACTACTGGTGACTTTGGTCAAGTTAGGATGGGAAATCAAGGGATGGCTAATGTTGTAGGCATTGGAGACATTTGGTTGGAAACCAATACTGGGTGCAAGTTGCTACTCAAAGATGTTAGGCATGTGCCTGATATGCGCCTACACTTGATCCCTACAGGTACTCTTGATGAAGAAGGCTATCACAATTACTTTGGAGATGGTAAATGGAAGCTCTCCAGAAATTCCCTGATTGTTGCTAAAGGGAAGAAGATAAGTCTCTACATGTCACAAGCTAAGGTGATCAAAGGGGAGGTGAATGCAACTGAAGATTGCTCTACTTCTGTGGCATAAGCAGCTTGGACATTTGAGTGAGAAAGGCCTTGGTATCCTTGCCAAGAAGAACTACCTTCCATTAAAAGGTATGAACTTGAACACATGTCACTTGTTTGAAATCCAAAGATCAAGTGCTTGATGTCTTTAAGGATTTCCATGCCAGAGTTGAAAGAGAAACTGGTAGAAAGCTCAAATGTGTTCGAGCTGACAATGGTGGTGAATACAGAGGTCCTTTTGAGAAGTACTGCAGAGAACATGGTATCAAGTTGGAAAAGACAGTTCCTAAGACTCCACAGCAGAATGGAGTGGCTGAGAGAATGAACAGAACCATTGTTGAAAGAATTAAATGTATGCTCTCTCATGCAAAGTTGCCTAAGTCCTTTTGGGGTGAAGCAATGAAGACTGCAGTTACGATGATCAACCTTTCTCCATCAGTTCCTCTTGAATTTGATGTTCCAGATAGAGTTTGGAAAGGAAAGGATATCTTTTATGCACACTTAAGAGTGTTTGGATGTAGGGCATTTGTACATGTTCCTAAAGATGAAAGGTCTAAGCTTGACAGCAAGACAAAGCAGTCATTTTCTTAGGCTTTGAAGATGATGAGTTTGGCTATAGGTTGTGGGATCCAAAGGAGAAGAAAATTGTAAGAAGCAGAGATGTTATCTTCTTTGAAGATCAAACCATTGAAGACTTTGAACAAAAGGAGAAAACAGAGTCTACTGTTTTTATTCCAACTAATTCAAATCCAAGACCTACTCTACAGTTGCCTTTAATGCCTGCTAATCACGGGGGAGACTTGCAAAATGATGATGGTGGTGGTTCTCTTATTGAGCCATTAGTTGGTGATCCTGAAGCAACTAATGATGATGTTGATGTTATTCCTGAACAGGTTATGCAGGAAGCTCCAGATGAGCCACAATTGAGAAGGTCAACTAGACCTCGCCAACCTTCCACCAGATATTCTCCTCATGAGTATGTGTTGGTCACTGATGGGGGAGAGCCAGAATGCTTTGATGAAGTTATGTCACATGAAAAGAAAAGTGAGTGGTTGAAAGCAATGCAAGAAGAGATGAAATCCTTGCATGAAAACAATACCTTTGAGTTAGTGAAGCTTCCTAAAGGTAAAAGAGCACTCAAGAACAAATGGGTGTTCAGGTTGAAAATTGATGAACATTGCTCACAGCCAAGGTACAAGGCAAGATTGGTTGTGAAAGGCTTCGGACAGAAGAAGGGTATTGATTTTGAAGAAATCTTTTCACCAGTGGTCAAGATGTCTTTAATCCGAGTTGTGCTTGGCTTAGCTGCTAGTTTGAATCTTGAAGTAGAACAACTTGATGTGAAAACTGCCTTTCTCCATGGTGATTTAGATGAGGAGATCTACATGGAGCAGCCTGAAGGTTTTGAAGTAAAAGGTAAAGAGCAGCTAGTTTGTAAGTTGAAAAAGAGCTTATATGGGTTAAAGCAAGCTCCAAGACAATGGTATAAGAAGTTTGATTCTTTTATGGTGGATCATAGTTATGACAGGACCATTTCTGATCATTGTGTATTTATAAAAAGGTTTCCAAATGGAAACTTTATTATTCTCTTGTTGTATGTGGATGATATGTTGATTGTTGGCCATGATGCTAAGAAGATTCAGATGTTGAAGGAAGAGTTGAGCAAGTCTTTTGCAATGAAAGACTTGGGACCAGCAAAATAGATTCTTAGTATGAAGATCACACGTGACAGGAAGAAGGGGAAACTTTGGCTATCTCAGGAGAGATATGTTCAAAAGGTACTTGAGAGATTCAACATGAGCAACTCCAAACCTGTTTGTTCTCCACTTGCAAGCCACTTTAAACTAAGTTCTAAGCAGTGTCCTTCAAGTGATGAAGAAAAAGATGAGATGAAAAAGGTTCCTTATGCATCCGCAGTTGGTAGCTTGATGTATGTCATGGTTTGCACAAGGCCGGATATAGCTCATGCAATTGGTATGGTTAGTCAGTTTCTCTCCAATCCTGGTAAAGAACATTGGTCAGCAGTGAAATGGATACTCAGGTATCTCAAAGGTACTTCTAGTTTCAGCTTATGTTTTGGTAATGATAAACCTGTGTTGGTTGGATACACAGATGCAGATATGGCTGGTGATGTTGATTCTAGAAAGTCCACATCAGGATACTTAATGAAGTTTGCAGGGGAAGCAGTCTCATGGCAATCAAGGTTGCAAAAATGTGTTGCATTATCCACTATAGAGGCCGAATATATTGCTCTTACTGAAGGGGGCAAAGAGTTGTTATGGATGAAGAAGTTCTTACATGAACTTGGCTTAGTTCAAGAGAACTTTGTGTTGCACTATGATAGTCAAAGTGCAATCCATCTCAGTAAGCATCCTACTTTTCACTCTCGATCAAAGCACATTGAGGTTAAATATCAATGGATTCGAGATGCTATGGAGATGAAGTCATTTGTTGTTGAGAAGATCTATACTAATGACAACGTGTCTGACATAATGACCAAACCTCTACCGAGAGAGAAGTTTGAGTTTTACAGAAAGAAAGCAGGCTTGTTAGAGCCTTCTAAATTGAATTTTACATATTGATCGCCAGTATGGCGAATTCCTCACATGGTGTGTGAGGGGGAGATTTGTTGTGTATGGTCCCACACCATGTGATGGTGGGACCATCACATTAAAGGTCATGTGATGGTTGTCTCTTGGTGTTAATATTAGTGTGGTTCGGGTACTGTAGCAACAGATTTGAAAAGAAAAGAGAGGAGAAGAAAATCAAGAGAGAAAAAGAGAGGAGAAGGCAGCAGAGCAACCTGCATTCTTTCTTCAATTTCCAGCTCGTTCACCGTTGGATTGGGCTGAGATTTTGACAGCAGCTTCTAGACACATTGATCTTCATTCTGGACGGTTGGATCGAATATTGGTGGTGTGGAAGCAGGCCGTTTTGACAGAAAACGGGGCTGTCAGTTTTGTGAGTTTTTCTCAAATAATTCTCCTTTAATCTTGTTGTAATCCAAGAATAAGTTGTTCTTGATGATATATATGTTGTATCCCTTAGTTGAATCTGAGGAAGAATGATTGTGAACCCATTATTTGTTGATAGTGGAAGTTTTTAGGTGGACTACGGTCCCGTGGTTTTTCCTATATCGGGTTTTCCACGTTAAAAATCTTGGTGTTGATTTTGTGATTTTTGCATTATTTTTCATCATTGTTTGATTCTGTTTTACTGCACAAAGAGGGAAAGAATTAGGACTTGTGAATTGTAATTGTATTCCGCTGAATTGATCCGGGTAAATTGGTGTCCGGTTGTTCCGAGTTTTCCCAACACACACCAGTTGACAACAAAAGGAAAGCTTTCCCAGAGGAAGCTAAATAACATGGTGCAGTATTCACAAACATGAGGGATGAAAGCATGAATTCACGTTCAAAACTCTTGGCTTGCACTCAGAAGAAGTTTTTGCATGTTGAGTCAAATGCTAAAGATGAAATTAAATGTAACCATACAAATAAAGAGTAAATATCAACCAGGCAGATTCCCAGACATTCTGGTATGTTGTTCACAGCCAGGAAAACTATGGAGATGGATTTGTGTTTTTTGTGTACAAGAAGCTCTGTATTTGATGAATAGGAGCTCTGTTTTTGGTTCCTCCTAGTTGATGAAGGCTCCCGATTTCTTTGTTAGGTTGGTTGCCATTTCATGTAAGGCACCAACCATTGACCATTGACTATTGCACCAACCATGTGCAATGTCAAAGGTTGGCAGCCATCATTGTTGAAGAAGAGCTGGAGTTGGCAGCCACCTTTGTTGAAAAAGAGCCTCCATGAATGCCTATAAATAGAGGCATATGTTAGAGAGCAAAATATGAGAAGAAAATTGTGAAAATGTGAAGAGAGTAGAGAAGAAGAAATAGCTGCAATGGCAGCAGCCTTGCTGCCATTGCAGCAGCTGTAAGTGCAGCAAATAGAGCTAGAGTTGAGTATGAGAAGGTGTAATCCTCCTCCTCCATGTATTTGTTTTGAATTCTTTCTCAATCTCTAAATATATTAACTTCTCCAGTGGATGTAGGCGATTTGCCGAACCACGTTAAATATTGTGTCAGTGTGCTTGGCCTCCTAAGAGCAAATATCAGTACATCACCGATCGGATTCTCCAACAACTGGTATCAGAGCATATGGTTTAATGTGGTGTTTGATTTTGCTCAAAAATGAAAGTTGTCAAAATTGTGTTTTGACTATACCACTGTGTAGAGGAGGAAGAGACGAAGCCACTGGTGAAAACCGCGTCGAAATCTAACGTCAGAATCCGCCACACGCGCCGGGGAGGTGACTGCCCACGCGAGCAGACGCGCGCCATGTGTCACACGCATGTTCTTCGCCCGGATGGGCTGACCGGACCCGAATACCAGATGATCCGACCCACGTGCGAGATCCGGATGAGGATGATGTCATCAAGACGTCATAGTTTCGTCAGCATGCACATGTGGCATGCCACGTCGTCACCAGTCAGCAGCCACATCAGCAAGGTGGGACCCACTGACACGTCACCAGCCGCGAGCCGAGAGTGAACTGAGCCGAGCCGAGTCGAGCTGAGTTGGAGCCGAGCCGAGCCTTGAGCCGAGGGACAGGATTCTGTATGGCGAAGTCTACGTGCAACCGGATCTAAGATTTAATCTGGACCACTGATCAGGCGAAAATTGTTTTGATGAGATCTCAGCCGTCTGAAGTGCGATTTGGATGATTTCAAACTTGTTTCCATCTAATTTGATCGTTCCGGATACAATGGTACGGTCTGATCATTGAGATTAAAATCAGAAATGACGGTGATGAACTATTAAAGAGAGATTGCCCTATCAAGAAGCATTTGATGGTCATCATGGTGGTCGATGAAGATGATGAAAAAGAAATCACACATGTTTGTCCAATTACATGTGTTGAACTGTTATATGGGGAACTTTAATTGCTCTGAACACCCGATCATTTGGACAATTTGAGGTGGAGAGTGAAATTTGATGAAGACCAATCTTGACGAATCTAAGCACTGGTAGTCTCGCTAGATGTTGAGAAATCAGGTATAAAACAAGGATACCCCAGATCACTTGTAAAGGAAAGCCACGGCAAAGCTAGCAAATGGTTGTATATACAAAAAGACAGTACGATGGATAAATATGGCCTAAGAAGTTCTGTCTAGGAGATTGGGTTTTAAGCGGGACCGTTGTGACCCCTCCAATCTTTCCTGGGAACTTACTTAGTGGAAGGATTATCCATACGGTACTATTTTTGTATATGTGACAGTTTGTTGTGAAACTGTTGAAGACTAGCAGGATGACGGCACAAAGGAACAGTTGGGTTTCGTATGATCAAGGATTTGATGGAGTGGTGATTTCTCCAAGGAAGTTAGATTCGGTGATTGTAATTTCTCGAGGGGAGAGTTGATGAAGACCCTAACAATGGAAGAGAAATACAGCAAAAGGGATAAAGATTGGCACCCTATTTTGACTTGGATAGATGTTGTGACAGGGTGAGCTGCTGTCAAACATAACCAAGGAATAGGGAGAAATCTGGAGAACAGAAAATGCACGAGGACACACGAAGATTGTGTAGGAGTACCCGGAGCATCCAACGAGGTACTATAATGAGACAACAGGTGCAAGGAGAAGAAGAGTTCCCAGATGAAGCTCAGAGCAGAGACTATGAAAAAGTTGTACAATAAGAAGTCTTTTGTGCTCTTGATAAAGGCAACAAACAAGGACCTTTCAATGCATTTAAAGATGGAAGGGTTAGCTGTTGCAGATGCACCTAATTGAGGGGCTACAAACGCCTGTGATAAAAGGCGACCGCCTATGATGAAAGGCGAAGACACCAAAGGGAGTTGGTGTGGGTGGAGTTGTTAAGCAGAAAAGGCGTAGAAGCTC